>APFE030151003.1:395-25198 GCA_000404065.3 Pinus taeda | reverse complement strand
AATATACAGATAGTTGGCGTTTTTAGCGAGATGCTTTCCCCGAGATACATACTGTGTTAATGTGTGAATGCTCTTGATGTTTTATTGTTATTGATGCTGCTATATTGATGATCAACGTAGAGGAGCTTATGTATTGTGTATGTTTTGCAATAGTACATGATCAGGATAATCTCTATTGAATATGTGTTAAATTATTCAAAATTTCTACATTTGTACTTTAATTATATAACGAACAAATATATTTTATATATATATATATATATATATATAAATATTATATATTATTTATTATATATATATATATATATAGTGTTAAAATAAGATTCAGTGAACCAACCATCAAATTTTTACTTTTTGTTTTTCTTTTAGAAATGCATAAATAATTGTGGGTAGTAACTCCTTATAAGTATGCTTAGTTACATATCAATCTTACCTAGTTTGGTGGAAAGTTTTGTTTAAATTATGATAGAAAATAACTCTAGGTAAATATATTTATTTGTTTATAATAATCTATGTGATATAATGTATTGTGATATGGAATTCTAGACCTAATATGGATAAATATCATCTTTGAAATAATTTTTTATTGAGTTGAAATTTAAATGTTTACACTCATTTATGAACACTATATCTGGCCTATTCTAAATTTGTATTGAGTCAATATCAAAATGTTTACACTCATTTACACACACAACATATTCCCCATTATAAGTTGTAAAACTCCTCTCAACGCAATGAAGTAAATTCATCAATACTTATCATAAATATCTAACAAAGTTTACCAACTATATAATTTATATAACTATACTAACTATATAAAAACTTATATCAACTTACCAAACCATCATTCTTATAACGATGCATCCAATCCAGAGATAGCTTACTATTACATTATTTTCCGTTATAAATTATTGTACTCCTTTAAATCTCGTCAACATGACTTTCTAAGTGAAAGATTAATAAAACAAGCATTCACATTACATTATTCTAATGAACTCATTATGGAAACATTATGTGAACTCATTGGATGATAATTAAGGTTCCCAAGAGCGGTGCAAAATGTTAATTCGAAATTTGAATTTAAATAAAAATGAATAGAAATTTGATTATATGTTATGGGCACATTGAAAGGAAGTATGTATATGTTTTTATTTAAGGGAAAATATATATATATTATGATATGAGATATTATAGGTAGGGTACATTGAAAGGAGTATGTATATGTTTTTATTTAAGGGAAATTATATATATATATATATATATATAATTAAAATTGTTTTAATTTTATTGTAAATATTTATTTTAATTTTTGATTTATCAAATTTTGAGAGGGATTAAATTTCTTAAGATGAAAATATTTTTTTGAGTATAAAATATGAGGAAAGGTTTGTATTTGGAGAGATTTAATTTTTGTTGGAGCTTAATATATCAGTAGTTAAGATGAATTTAGGTTGTTTTTAGTCATGCTTAGTCACACAAAATTTATCTAACATATGATTAATCTAATCATTTAAAATATTGTTAAATATGTCTAATGTTAATATAATGAGTTTCTTCTCTTCTACATTTCATTCACATTGGGAATGAATTTATAATAAACACCTAAATTCTAGCATATTACCCCTAACATAAATGACATATTTAAACTTGAGCTAATCAATATATCTTGTCATGATTTTTTTGATGTGCAATATTCATATCAACGAGACTTACGAGTTGGCTTGCATATAGATATATTTTAAACATATCTTTTTGCTAGGATTTTCTTTTTCATCTTGTACTATGCCTTAGTTAGTTGGACATTTTTCTCTTTGTCAAAATTCTCTTTTTTATTCATATTTTTTTCCCTCTATTCTTCATGCTCCTAAATTTCCATTCCCTTTACCTTTTTTTCCATTTTCGTCTTCATTGTGAATTTTCTTCTATTATTTACTCTTGAATCTATTTGATTGTCATTTGTTGTGCCCTTCTTTGTTGATATGATGATTGGTATTCTTTTTTACATTCATTTATATGTTCTTGTTGTTTTTCAGTTATCATTTATTTCCACTGTCTGTGTTGATCTACTTTTTTCTTCTCCCTTTCTTGTTGACATTCCATGGTAATTTCTATTTCTTATCCCTTTCTCTATGGAATTGCTCTTTATTGTTCATTTCTATTCAAGATGGACTATGATGAAGGTTAAGATGGATCTTGGCTCCTTGTTGTTCATTTCTAATTAAAAGGGACCTAGGCTAATGATCACTATAACATTGAAATAAATGTCCAACATCAATAATTACTTAATACATACATTGAAATCAATGCACACTATCAATTTAACTGCTTTGAAAATAATGGAAATCATCTATATATTTACATTACATCAAAATTTAGCATTTACATTGAAATCAATGCATCATTTGTTTTCATTTCGTGTGCTTTCTCAGTCGACTAGCTATTTGCTGTTCATTTATATTTAAAAATGATCTAGATTAATTATTAATATGGATCTTAGCTCTTTTCTATTTTCTTCTAATTAGTATAGATCTATGTTGATGATTACTACACACAAAAATTAATGCACGTCATTAATAATGACTTTGTGTATATATTGAAATTAATGCACACTATCAATCTAATTACTTTGAAATCAATAAACATTGTTCATTTAGTTACATTACATAAAAAATGAACATGTACATTAAAATCAATGAATCTAGTGAAAATAATAAAATAGAATTAAAAGTAAACATTTACACTGAAATCAATACATCAAGAGCATTCATTCATATAAAATTACAAATCAAAATCTACACTGAAATCAATGCATAAGTGTAATAAATAAAATAATATTAGAAATCAAGATCTACTCTAAAATAAACGCATCTATTTCAGTAAAAAGATAAAACATTAATGTCAAAATAATCAAAATTCTATTTAGGACCTTACATGTGCCTTTACCCATTTAATTTAGTGAAATTTCAACAATGTTTAGTATCTTGATTTTTATCTAATTTTGTGTCTTTCATGGATTTCTAAATCATACTACTTTTACATTTTGTAAAACCATTACATCATCTTTCTCTATGGTAAACAATGTTCAATATTATATAATATCATGCAATATTAAAAGTGATATTATATATTATTATGTTAAATATTATATAATATATTTTTTTAGGCATAATATTATGTTTAACAATGCCCATAGGTCTTTGGATTGACGATGAATGAGTCGCACTATTAACGAACTCTTTGTGAGAGGTCACCGATTCAAATCCTCCGGCTACCTAGAATATCTATTATATCTATATATATATATATATATATAAGTTTAATATTGTAATACTATTGTCGAATATAATATATGTGGGTTCAAAGAGTTGCTTGGGTGGGGGTCTAGAGTCTCTTCAACAAGCAAGAGGGTAAAAAATCCTCGGTAAGGGGGATTTGAAAATGCAAGCACTTAGAAACAATTTTTTCATCTCATGTTTGAGATGTCATTTTTTTTTGTTACCTTGTAGGACCATATGTTCTAATCATCCTATATATCTAAAATTTGATCTAAGGTTGAGTTGTGGCTTTCCACTTTCTATTTATGGTTAACATGTTTAGTGTCATACTTTGCAAGAGAAGTCAGAGGCTTTGCTTGAAAAATGAATGATATTAATAAATATTTATGGTGTTGGTTTTTAGATCCAGAAGATATTTAATTTCTACCCCTCTTTTAGCTACATATATTACCAAGACTTAGAGATATGCTTAAAAATGATCTAATCAAAATATTGTTACTCTATTACAGTGCTTTGTATCAAGCTTGATATTAGGGAATTTGGATGTTAAATTTTGGTTGGGCTATATAATTGATCCAATTAAACATATTCCTCTGTGGTTTTATATCTAACGTGATATTAATAAGTGTAGTTGTTTAACATTTGTTGGCATATACAATAGATCTAATCAAACACATATTACTCTATTACTGTGATTTTTTTATCAAACTTGATATTAAGAAATGACGGTGTTCAATGTTGGTTTTGTTGTGTTCTAGTGGTATGTTAGTTGGAGTACAAAATGGTAGATTGGGTTTGATTCCCACTACCTTTCTTATAGATTACCAGGGGGTTTAATACATGCTCTTGGGTGGGCCTTGTTAATAGAAAAGGATTGATGGTGTTTAATGACATAGGTTAAAAAATATATTTTTACAAAGTGAGAGAAACACATCTTTTCAACATGATCATAGAAACAAGAGTAATGGACGATTAGGGATAATGACATAAATATCTTTGGGAGGGTGCCACCATCACAAGTGATGTTATCTATTTATAGAAAGTAGAGATATCTCTTTGGATGAATAAATAACAAGATGGGAAACTAAAGAAATTGATTAAGAAAAAAAAAATGATATGATGGAAAGGAGGGAAGAAAACTTAAAGGATACTCCTTTCTACTTGCAATAAAATTGTATCAGCCTCGATGACAATATGTTGTTTACTTAACTCTGCATTTCCAAGTTCTCTCCTTTACATTCCCCACTATTGGGTGTAACTGTATATTTGTAGTAACGAGTTCATTCAACCTAGAATCAGGTTCCGATAAACACAACAACCAAAATCCCTAGATGGTTCAATAAAATATCCCCTACCTGGAACAATACAATGTTGTTAAATGGCATTAATTTTATTAAAACATTATCTTGGTTACCTCAGAAAATCGACTCTAACAAGTCAAATACCTATTTTCATACTTGAAACCAAAAATAGAAGGGCATGAAAGAGGATTAACCTTATTTTGGAGTGCCTTATAATTTATAGGTGCATTAGTACTTGTGTTTTTTCCATGTTAGGTATGTTTTTTATGGAAAGCCCCCAGATTTGTAAAAGGAAGAACTTGCAAAGTAGTGATATTTTATTTACTTACAAGTTATAGTGGAGTTTATTTTTTTCAATGTCTTGCAAATATGATATCTTGAGTCTCTATATTTCATACAATGCCCTTAAGATTCTTAAATTCTCACCACTTCCTTATTTATGAATAATCCTCCTTAGCACCACCTATTGGACAATTGGTAGTGTCTAGATGGCTAGTAGTTGTGATAGTGTTGCCATTGATGTCAATGAGGATCAACATGATGATTGGGAGTCCAAAAGGAATCCCGTGGTAGTTGCAGGCTTCATGTAGAGAATCATCATAGTATCAGGTTTATTGGAGAAGCCATAAAATTATGACTATGGCAGTTGGGAGTTTATGATTTCAGTCACAAGAAGAAGAGTTAAGGAGCAAAGAGTGGCCAAGAGTTTGTCACAACCTTAGAGGTAGAATATTGGCTCAAATCTTACATCATACCTTCTCCATTAGGAATCTCTCTAAAAGAGATTTCCAACGATGTGTGGAAGTCTAAAAATGGCTTCCCAGATCAAAAGTTATGGTCTTTCGATGTCATGATCTTGAAGTTCTAAGCAAGCTGATACATCAGAGGTCAGAGCACATTGAGACCCAATATTTGAACCTCGAAGAACGCTATATCAGAGACTTGAATATCTTAGCCTCGAATAAGGCCAAATCGGGGCAGGTGATATCAGAGGTTGGGATATCGGAATATTGGAGATCTAAGCATATTGGAATATTAGAAATTATTAACATTAATATTTTAAGAAGTTAGAATATCTAGCATTACCGATATTGTTCAAGGACTGAGAAATGCTGAGAAGAATTTACAAAGGACCTTGTTGCAAAACCAAGGCTAATTGGGACTCTTTCTCTCTCCTCTGGTAGGGCAAATGGAGGCATGTCATTGGCTAGGAGAAACTGAAGGGGCTAGTGACGTCAACATGACATGATAATACGGTGGACATGTGGGATTCTGTTTTGGAATTTTCAGTGGCCCAATGGGAAAAATCAAAGTGATATGTGTCACCTCTTAGGTGTCTCCATGTGTAGAAGTGACGTCAGCATATGGGAGGTAAATATATCAGAGGATGAGGACATCATAACTCCCATGTAAATGTTGGTTGAGAAGTTACGATAAAGGGGGCTCTGATATTACCTGCCACATGGTCATATGGAGATCAAAAGAACCAAGGGCTGAACAGAGGGATATCAGACACAACCAGAAGTTTGTTGAAGTTATGATACCTAGGGGATTTGATATAATGTTATGTCCATGGTCACAAGCCCAGTCGTATGAGAAAGAAAACACTCAAGGAGTTAAGTGCCAAGGGGACTAAGGATATTGGGTTTGTGCAATATGCTAAAATTTTGGTTGTTTAAGTTACAATATGTTGGAGCTCCAATGAAGCAATACAATCAGTTTAATGGATGAATGAGTTGGAAACTAAAGATTAAATGCATATCGGTGAAGTTGGTTAATGGAGCTAGTTGGATCTGTAGAAGGCGCTGACACAAGGCAACGAGAACAATAGGTCACAGAGAATAACTGAAGAAATGGAGAAAGAAATCGACTGCTTCATGTGCACATTTGGGAGATTTAAACGAGGAACTGAGTGGCCATTCCAGAGTGATGTCAACCTTTTTGGAGAATTAAATAAGCAAGGGAGGCATGGTAGAGTGTGCAGACTACTTGAGATTAAATTATTAGTATGGAGAATTACACAGTGAGTTAGTAAATAAATCGAAAGCCTGTTTCCATGATTAATACCATGTTAGAGTTCAACCAACAGATGCAACAATAGAAGGAGGAGCCATGCCAAAGTACACCTGGGAAGTATGGACATAGACAAAAAAGAACATTGTGTAGTGTGCATTAGAGGATCAAAACCATCAATTTCCATCGAGCAAAGTGAGGTACAGAGCATATTGTTGAAGTGAATAGGAGTGAGTGTTGTGAGAGTAGGTAGAGTGTTGAGCAGTGAGAGTTGTGAGAGTAGTGAGAGTTGTGTGAGCAGACAGAGTGCTTGAGTAGTCTGGAGGAGAGAGTCTATGCAAGAGAAAACAGAGTGCTCAGCAGCGAGAGTAGTGAGAGGTGTGTGAGCAGAGAGAGTTCTTGAGTAGTATGAGCAGATGGAGTGCTTGATTAGTGTGAAGAAGAGAGCCCATTCGAGAGAGGGTAGAGTGTTTAGGATATGTTGCTGTGAGTAGTGAGAAATGCGAAGTTGCATGAGACCAAAGGGATTCTTTGGAAAAACAGTGGACTGGCAACATAAGGTGTTTCTGCAACCAACCATATTGGTATATTCTCTATTAATGTATATGCTTATGTTTTCGCTTTGAAAATTGTATGAAATAGTAGAACAATGGTGAGATAAAGTTGGTGCTTGGTAACCAAAGGGGGTAGGTGCTTCCTGCGAGTGGGTGCTCACAATTTTTTTTATGTAATTAAGTAGGTTCTTAAATTACATCATAAGAAAACAACAAATTGGTGGTTTTTCCCTCTAGGTTTCCATGTGAAAATACTGGTGTCAAAATGTGTATGTTGCTGATGTAATTGGTTATATTAAAATATGAATGCTTATACTTGTTTCTTACTTTCTTTATGAATAAATGCTCCATAAGTAACATGAAATAAAAAGGATTGAAAGCATATTCAGGGAAAAGATTTAAGAACCTGACTATTAGTGATTCACCTCCCCCCTCTCAGTAATTCCTTATTCCAACAATTGGTATCAGAGCCAGGATCCCTTAGGAACAGTCTAACCACTAGAATGAAGATCTATAAGGAATTATGTCGAGGCAAGTGTTAGGGTCTATACCTAACCCCCTTATTTATGTAATAGGATCGAGTCATAATTATAGTTAAGTAGAGAGTCAATTGAGCCCATATTAATAATTGTAAGTGGTTAACTCGCATTTAATGAAGGGACCACAGTTAGTTGTCAATGGGCCATGGCATTAGATAGATGGTATTAATAAGAACCATGGTATTGCATGTATGAATCCTATATAAAGGATAGAGACTCCCCTTGAGGAGCATCGTGTCTTATTCTGTAATTGAGCTCAACTCTATTGGAGGTTGTCGCCTCGAAGAGGCAAGTGAACATTGCTTTCTGAATAATAAAATAGTTGTTGTTATTTCTTATTGTTCTATGTTCTGGTTATATTTCTTCGCATATTTGGTATTCGGGTATCGTGTTGCAGGTTAAGAGCATAAAAAGTGGTATCAGAGAACTTTCCAAGACCGGTGGGATCTCCAATTTTTAGCAATTGTTTTTATGGCTAGAGACGTGTTCATGCTTGTTGGACTCCCTTGTAACCCCTGTGGGTACCCCTTTGATTAGTAGCACATTAGACAGAACAGTTCAGAGATTGTCTTCCAAGTACCCCCTGGGTATATTGGAAGCCCTCTAGCTCCCTTGAAACCTCGCCATCGATAAATTGTCGGTTATCTTGCTATTACAGTACACTGAGAACAGCACTCGGGGTGATTACTCGTGCGTAAAATAGTGTAATCGGGTTGTATGGCTAAGGGTACGGTTGATCCTCCTTGCTTAGTGCCATGAAAGATTGGGCCAAGTACTACTGTCAAACCCTTATGTATATTGTGATCTGTAGCACCTGACACTCCTGGAGACCATAGTTCCCTTCTCTATCTCTGGATCAAGCATCATCTTTGCCAGATCAGATCTCGCAGGTGTGATTTTTTCATAGCAACAGTAATCAGTTCCACCATTCAGGTCTATCAAATCAGCCATTCAGATCCATCAGATCCACCATCGAAATCTAGCAGTTTGGGCTCTGTAGCCATCGCAATAATCAGATCTACCATTTAGATCTGACTAATTGTGTGGCTTCCTATACTTGGGTATGATCTTCGCAAGACTTTCCACAACATTGAATTTTCTGGGATTCGACCACTGCAGTATTCCTAAGAAAGGAGTAAAACTCCATTCATAGTACAAAAAAGAAAAAGAAAAAGAAAAAGTCTGAGACCCCCCGGGACGCTTATTGGAGACTTAGCCCATAAGAATCAGGTCGACGAGCTGAGCAAGGTGGTACCATTCAATAGTTAGTGCAAAAAAAATTCAGGCGGTCCCAAATTTCAAGTACATCGAATCGGTGCATGATACAAACTAGAGCTCAACCTATGGCCAATGAGAGGATTGATAACCTTGAATCAAAATTGAAAGATGTACTATTGTAGCTGAAGAAATTAAATGAAACACTCTTAAAGGGCAAGATGGAGGAACGCTAAGAGGCATATATTGGCAATGAAAACATTGAGGGCGAGTCTAGTCAGTCTCTTCACCTCTTTAGCACCCACCAACAATCCCAGCCGCAACCACCCAAGCTAGACATGTATGAATTTGATGGGTCTCACATGGCCACATGTATAGCACAAATGAAGCAATATTTCACACTGACTCACATCATGGATGATGCGACTCAACTTAGTGTGGGTAGCATGTACTTGGACAATGAAAGATGGCAATGGTGGCAATGGCATCGACGTTGCTATGGAAGGCCCATGTCTTGGCAGGCATTCAAAAAAGCTCTTACGGATTGCTTTGACCATGAATCTAACTTTTTGGGTCGTCTCACTAAGCTCTGACAAACAGGAACAGTGAACGAATATATTACAACCTTTGAAGTCTTAGCCATCCGCATAGGAGGTCTACATGATCAGTTCTACTTGGAATGTTTTGTGAGTGGTCTCAAAGAAGCCATACAAGCCCATGTCTGACTGCAACACCCTATCTCATGGCTGGATGCTTGCATGATAGCTTGTGAGGTAGAACGTGCATTAGCGGCCCAGTCCAATTGCCCAAATTTCATAGCCAAGGTTCACCCCACCCAGGCTCAAAGCACTACCCAAACACTCAAGGCTCAAATGGTGTCACTAGCAGAAATGGCAGAAAGAAGAAAACAAGGATTGTGTTATTACTGTGATGAGAAATACTCCCCCGGGCATAAATTCAAGGAACCCAAATTCTTTCAAATTAATTCTACTGATCACAGCTCATCAGAGGAAGCCCCACCACTTGAGGAACTAGAGGAGGAAGAAGAGGGCAACCAGTAGGACAATGTACCTGAAGAACTAGTTATCTCGCTACATGCTTTGGCTGGGATTTCTTCTCCCCAAACTCTCAAAATCATAGGTTTTATTAAGCATCGCCCAATAGTAGTCTTGATTGATTTTGGTAGTACACATAACTTTATCCATCAAAGAGTCGTGGAAGCAGGAATTGTTTTGTCTGAGCAGTTTCTAACTTTCAGGTCCAAATTGCTGATGGGGGGACAATGAAATGTGAAGGCCACTGTGAAAATTTCAAACTTCAAATGGGGGATTATTAGTTAAAGACCCACATGTTTTCCATACACATGGGAGGGTGCAACATTGTCTTAGGTGTTGAATGGCTTCGCACACTTGGCCTAATCACAATGGATTTTTAGGAGTTATATATGAGATTTAAGTAGAACAACCACACACATACCCTCCGCAGACTCCAAGTAGGAGCTCCCTCTATCATCAACTAACATCGGATGGAAAAATTATTAAAAAAGGGCCACCATGGAGTTATAGCCCAATTTAATGCCATCCAGGACTTCAAATCCAATTCTTTTCATATTCATTCTAAGATGCAACATATCTTAAACAACCGTCTGCTAGTCTTTAACAAGCCTCATGAGCTTCCACCCTCGAGAGGGGAACATGATCATAGCATTACTTTGGTCCCAGGGGCCCAACCACCAAATGTGTGCCCATATAGATATTTTTTCACCAAAAAGAATGAAAATTAAAAAATCATCAAGGAACTCTTGGAAGCAGGGACCATTCGTCCCAACATTAGTCCTTATTCATCACCGGTGGTCATGGTGCTCAAGAAAGATGGGGAATGGCATATGTGTCCACACTTCCAGGCCCTCAATAAGTTGACGGTCGAAGATAAATTTCCCATCCCGGTTGTCGATGATTTGCTGGATGAACTAAATGGGGCTCAATTCTTTACTAAGCTCAACCTTCACTCGGGCTATCACCAAATTCGCATGAAAGAAGTAGACATTCCAAAGACTGCGTTCCGAACTCATGAAGTCCATTATGACTTCCTGGTCATGCCATTTGGTCCTTGTAATGCCCCATCCACTTTTCAGAGCCTTATGAACCACCTGCTCAAACCATATCTTAGAAAATTTGTCCTTGTAATCTTTGATTACATCCTCATCTACAGTCGCACCTAGGCCACACATCTTCAGCATGTAGATATGCTCTTGCAACTACTCTACAAGCATAAATTATTTGTCAAGATGTCCAAGTGCTCTTTTGGCATGGAAGAAGTTGACTATTTGGGCCACATTGTGGGGCATGAAGGTGTCAGGGTGGACCCCAAAAAGATCCAGGCAATGCAGGATTGGCCTCAACCAAAGACCTCGAAGAGATTGAGAGGAGTTTTGGGTCTCATAGGCTACTATCCAAAATTTGTCCAAAATTATGGTTGCATTGCTAGGTCCCTCACTCAACTCCTCAAGAAAAATTCATTCCTCTGGAATGATGAAGCAAAACATGCCTTTATAGCTCTCAAACATGTCATGTGTTCCGCTCTAGTCTTAGCATTACCTGACATCACCAAATCTTTTGTGATTGAATGTGATGCTTCTAGTACAGATATTGGGGTAGTATTAATGCAAGAAGGTCGACCCTTGGCCTTCACAAGCCAAAAACTAAGTGGGAAGAATCTAGGACAATCTACCTATTAGAAGGAGATGATGGCCATCCTACATGCAGTAGATACCTAGTGACCATACTTATTGGGGTGACATTTCCAAATCCGCATAGACCATCAAAGCCTTAAATATTTTTTGGAGCAACGCCTATCCTTGCCACAACAAAATAAATGGCTTGCCAAAATGCCGAGATATGATTATGAGATCATTTCCAGGAAAGGGTGAGAAAATATTGTAGCAGATGTGTTATACCATCAATTCGAGGAGGAAAGTACCATGCTCGCAATTTCCCTTCCCATTTCAAAATGGATTGAAGAGGCTCGCAAGGAAGGGTTTTCACATCCTTGGTTATCCCAACTCATTAATCAACTGTAGGCGGATCCAAATTCCACAGCGGGCTACTCATGGCAATATGAGATTCTTCACTACAAGGACAGAGTTGTAATATCACCAACATCCACCCTCAAAAGCCGCATTTTGGTGGAGCTGCACTCATCTCCCACTGTAAGACATTCAAGATTTTAGAAGATGTATTCTCACACTCGAAGATCATTTTTTTGGACAGGCATGAAAAAGGACAGTCTTACTTTTGTAGCTGAATGTAATGTTTTTCAGCACCACAAAGGAGAAACAATCAAATCCACAAGTACATTACAGCCCTTTCCCATCCTAGCCTTAATCTGGATGGAGGTTTCTATGGATTTCATTACGAGTCTTCCAAAGTCAGGAAACAAGTTAGTCATCATGGTGGTTGTGGACAGACTTTCTAAGTATGCTCATATTTGCACCCTACCCCACCGTTTTACACCAGCTTTGGTTGCTCAATATTTCATGGATCAGATCTTCAAATTGCATGGCATGCCCACTTCCATTGTGTCTAATCGTGACCCAGTCTTCACCAGTAACTTTTGGCAGGAACTCTTCAGGCTACAAGGTACCCAACTACAACTCAGTACTTCCTATCATCCACAAATTGATGGTCAAACTGAAGTAGTCAACAAATGTCTAGAGACCTACCTTAGGTGTTTCACTTCAGAAAAGCAACATCTCTGGGTACAGTGGTTACCTCTAGCTGAATGGTGGTATAACACCAACTATCTTGTCGCCACCAAAATGACTCCATATGAAGCAGTTTATGGTCAACTCCCTCCTTCCCCTACTTCTTATATCAAGGTATGCTCAAAGGTACAAGCATTGGATCAAATCCTACAGAACCGTACAACCATGCTAGCCCATCTTAGAGAGAATCTTCATCAAGCCCAAAACCACATGAAGCAATGGGCAGATCAACATCTCTCAGAACGCCAATTTCAAGAAGGGGATTAGGTATTTTTGAGGCTGCAACCATATAAGCAGACATCACTCAAAGACAAGTGTTGTCAAAAATAATCTTCCAAATTCTACGGATTGTATCAAGTACTTCAGCGCATTGGAGAAGTCACCTACAAGCTAGCTTTGCCACCCACTACAAAAATCCATCCAGTCTTCCATGTCTCATGCCTCAAGAAAGTGATTGGGAACCATTGCAGAATTCAAACCAGTCTACCTGAAGTGGATGAATAAGGGTCAATCTGGCTCCATCCTAAATAGGTTCTTGACACACGAGAGTGGCACCTATGTGGCCACACGATCAAGGAAGTCCTTGTCAAGTGGAAAGATACCTCTTCGGAAGATGAAACCTGGGAACGAGCTACTATCCTTCAATAGTTTCCACAGCTTCAGCCTTGAGGACAAGGTTATTCTTATAGGGGAGGGCATGTTAGGGTCCAACCCTAACCCACTTATTTATGTAATAAGATCGAGTCATGGTTATAGTTAAGTAAATAGTCAATGAAGCCCAATTAATAATTGTAAGCAGTTAACCCGCATTTAATGAAGGGACGACAGTTAGTTGGCAAATGGGCCATGGTATTAGATAGATTGTATTCATAAGAACCATGGTATTGCATCTATGAATCCTATATAAAGGATAGAGACTCTGTTCGAGGAGCATTGTGTCTTATTTTGTAATTGAGCTCAGCTCTATTAGAGGTTGCTCGCTCGAAGAGGCATGTGAACATTGCTTTCTGAATAATAAAATACTTGCTATTATTTCTTATTGTTCTATCTTCTGGATATATTTCTTCACATATTTGGTATTTGGGTATTGTCTTGCAGGTTAAGAGCATAACATAAGAGAGTCAAGAGGCTTACTCAAGTAGAATACCAGCCTTTGATGGGAGAAATTATTCCTTTTGGAAAGTAAGGATGCAAGTGTATCTTATGTCCCTAGGGGTAGATGTTTGGACATTAGCGCTAGTAGACTACAATGTCCCTAATATTCCTCCCACTGATGTAGATGGTAAGAAATTATATGGAAATAATGTTAAAGCCAAGAATGCCTCTTTGTTCTTAGTCAATCATAACTTGTAAAGGTCATGCATTGTAAGTCTTCTAAGGAAGTGTGGGTAAAGCTTAATCACAGTCATGAAGGAGATGACAAATTTAAACAGGTGAAACTTCAAACCTTCAAAATGAGGTTTGAGAGCTTGAGAATGAGTGAAGATGAAATCATAGAAAAATACTTCCTCATCATTGATGAAGTAACCATTATGATTAGAGGGCTCAATGAAGAGGTCAAGGAGGAGATGATTGTTCATAAAATCTTAATATCTTGGCCCACGAGATTTAATGCCAAAGTCTTAGCTATAGATGAAATCACTGATTTAAAGGATCTTAAGATGGACCAGTTGCATGGTACTCTCATAGCTTATGAGATGAGAATAAGAATAGATAAGTTGGAGCCTAAGGAAGCAACATTCAAAGTATCTGAAAAGGCAAATGATCACAAAGATCATCAAGACTGCTCCAGTTGTGAATATGATCATGAGTTGGCTCAATTAGCTAGGAAACTGCACCATGGCTTAGGAAAATATAAAGGGAAGTTTCCCTTTAAATGTTTTGATTGTGGAAGAGTTGGGTATCTTTCAACCATATTCCCTTATAAAGAAAAGGCTAAAAAGGAAGATGATAAGAAATTTGGAAACAAGTCTTAGAAATATCAGAAGAAAAGGTTTATAAGAAAAATGGGTTCTACTCCAAAGACTATATCTCAGCACCAGACTCGGACAGCGAAAAGTCCTCATAGGATGAATCAGATAAATATTTACTTATGGATTTTGGAATAGACCCCAAGAAACAAATTATTATGGAGTCTGAAGAGGAAGAAGAAGAAGAATAAGGAATAGTGGAGCTTGAAGGGGAAATCATCAATCCTCTTAATGAGTAAAATAAAGCAAGGAAAAAGAATAAGCATTGAAGGAATAGCTACAACACGCTGAAGATGGTATGTATAACTCTAATAATGAGAAGTTTTCTTATCAAAAAGAAAAAATTGAAGAAGCTATCAAGAGAAAAGATAGTTTAGTCCTTCTACTAAAATAAAAACAAGGAACATGTGAGAAACTAGAAGAAGAGCACAAGAAAATAAAATAGGAGTTGCTCAAGTTAAGGAAAGAAACGATCTCAAAGACATGCAAAGATGATATTTGGTATTTGAAAGTTAAACTAGAAGAAACTAAATGAAAGGAAGAAGTTGTTGAATACTTGATCTAGGAATGAGAAGAGAACTTTCAGAGTCTTGAAGAAGAGATTGTCTCTCTAAGAAAGATTTTAAGGGAATAAAGACTGAGAAGGCTTTAAATGAAAATTTTGTAGAAGGCACAAGGAAACTAGATTAGATTCTAAATAGTTAAAGGCCATTAGGAATAAAAATAGGTTTGGGATACTCGAAATAGGAACCTTCTATGGAAAATATAAGCTTTAGTTCTGAAGGATTCGAAGAACCGCAAAGCTATGTGAAGAAGCATCAAGAAAGAATAAATGTAGAAAAAAGAGCAGCAGGGCAAAGATGAGATCATTAATGAAAAATGAATCAATTAGTCAGAAAACCAAGGTACCTTCATGCACAATCTCATAAGACTTCCAATAATAGGCATGCCTATTTATTTTATGGTTATTGTTATAGGTTTCATATATTTGGACACAAAGTTGTGGATTGTAGAAGGATAAAAGTTGAAAGAGATGAAAATCCTAGATAGAATAAGTATCAAAATTTTAGATCTCAAAACTCTCCTCTCATAGATGAAAATGTGTTCTCTCCCTTGTTACGTGAAGTAGAGTGTTTAAAACGTAATAATTTTGTGTACAAAGAAAGTGAGTGCAGAAGTAGTTTTGAATACCTATATAAGTCCCAAAATATTAGGCAGTAAGCTATGCAAAAGGATAAGGGGAGCTAGAAATGAAAGACCAACAAGAACATGCAGTGTGAACTCACTCTATCAACCCATAATCAAGAGAAAAAATGGTATTTGGATAGAGATTGTTTGAAACATGATTGGGGATAAAAGAGAATTTATGTCACTAAAAGAAAAGGACAGAGGAAGCAATGTTACCTTTGGAAACAATGCTCCAGTAAGAATCAAGGGTAAAGGTGTAGTCAGACTTGATCAAAAGCCAAAAGCACAAAATGTGTTGTATGTGGAAGGTCTCAAGTACAATCATCTTAGTGTTAGTGAAATGTGTGGTAGTGGCTATGATGTGACCTTTTGATCCAAAGACTGTGAGATCCACAACATGAAGAATGGGAAGCTAGTGGGAAAAGTAATTAGAAACCATAATAATGTATATGTGTTTGATGATTCCAGGGTTAATTGTTATTTAAGTGAAACAAATGAAGCACACTTCTGACACAAGAGGCTTGGGAATATGAATTCTAACATTTTCATAAAAGCTAGCAATACGGAGCTGTGAGAGGATTACCAAGACTGTCAAGGCCCGATAACTCAATCTCCAAGCCATGTCAATTTGGCAAGAAGATTAGGATGCATTTTAAGCCAAAATATCTATCCTTATCTATACCACTAGAGCTCGCTCACACAGATATTTGTGGCCCAATTATAGAAAAACCCCCAAAGCGAGAAAGGTATTTCATCCTACTCAATGATTATTTTACAAAGGCCACTTGGATTATGCTCTTAAACTAAAAGTCAGAGGCATTTAATCATTTTAAAACATTTAAAGATAAAGTAGAAAATGAGATCATTTTAAAGATAAAATTCTTAAGATCGGATAGAGGAGGAGAGTACACTTCGAGAGAGTTTGAAGAATTTTCTGAAGAGCACAACATCAAGAGGTAGTACTCAATGGCTAGAACTCCACAAAAAAATGTAGTAGTGGATAGAAAAAATAGAACAACTTAGGAAATGGGCAGAGCAATGTTGGATGAAGCAGATGCATCTCACATCTTCTGAGGAGAAGCAGCACAAGAAGTGGTGTATCTATAGAAAAGAACTCAACTTAGGCCTAGTAGTAATTTTTTAGCGGTTACAACCACCCTCCAAAATTTTACCTTAGCTTCATTTTGGAGCCTGCCTACCAACCTTACATATCAGCATGTCTTGCTTCATCAAGTACATGAGCTTCAGTGATTTTCTTGCATAATGACAGTCTTTCCATCAGAGCTTGTTGAATTCCCCTCACAGGTTGTTCCTCCAAACATGGTCCAACTACAGCCTGAGTAGTTCCCTCAAGAAATTACGTAATTCTGGAGCGAAACCAGCCTTCCCTCTAGAAATTGTGCAATTCTATTTGGCAGCCTACTCGGCTCCAGAATTGTGCAATTCTGCTAGTGAGGCTTCATCAAGAAATTTGTGAAATTATTCCTAGCATGGTTGCTCAGCCCAGAATTTGTGCAATCCTAGGCAATATTCAGTTGCCCTACCCAGAAATTGCATAGATCTTCTAGGCAGTCAGGCTAGCTGCCTTCCAGAAATGTGCATTTTCTCCTAGCAGTTGAGCAGACTGTTACATGTGCAGCTGAGTTGACGGGTTCCCTCTGAGACCGAGAAAAACTGATTTGCATGCATGGGCTGCTTCTCCTAAGGAAACATGCAAAAGGCATCCCTTGATTCAAGGAAACTTTTAGCAGCTGGAGGTTGCATGCAAGGATCATTTCAGAAACCTCCCACCAAGTGTCACTCTTCTCATATTTTTGTGGTATGAGTGTCACATCTTTGATTTTATCAAAACTCATGAACTAGACACCGCAGAGCTCATTCCTCACATTGACCTTGCCTCTTTTACATCCCACATTGCATGTAGGAGTCGTCAACACATTCAGATCAATTTTTTTGGGGTATGCTCACTTTCCATGTCTTGTGTTGCATTTATGGTGCTTTTTGTGTTTCGCTTCATATGAACATTTTCTGCTTGATTTCAGTGAGCGCTTGTTGTCATTTTGATACATAGTGGCACCATTTCAGTTTTCATTGCCATCTAACTATTGTCCCATGCATGAAACTATTTTTCGCGAATGGTTGCTGATTCGATGACTCACCCCATCCACATGCATGTTGTTCTATTTTTTGAATATTTCATCCACTTTTTGCATGCATGAGAATTCACTTATGTTTACAGTCAATATCACCATGCATTCACATCTACATTCGCTTTCAGTTGCCATTGGTTGTTTGGGAAGCCTTGGCCTAGACTCTACCTCACCAAGACAACATTACACAATCATGAGAGGGAAGGCTCTGTCTTCCTCTCAGGAAATGTGCATTTTTTCTCAGTGACTGTCCTCAAGTCTCGCATTGCATAATTCTAAGGGACAATGACTATTGGCCCAGAAAATTGTGCAATGTAGTCACTAAGCCCACAACCATTGCCAGCTAATATTTCACATTGCGCAATTCCAGTAGTCAGCAGCCAGGTTGGACTATGCATTGCATAGTTCCAGTAGTTAGTTAACCTCCTAATAGCTCGAAATATCCCTTGCACAATCTTGGCAGTTAGTCTCTTGACCTCCTGGTGGAAATTGCACAAAATTCATGATCAGTCACACAAGTATGTTGCAAGTTAGTTCTCAAGTTCATTTGGGTTTCCGACTAACATATTTATTTCCATGAGTGTTTCCATGTCTCCAGGTATCACGATTGTTAATTTTTCTCTCACCAGTATAGATACAATGGTTTCCAAGAGAGCAGAGTCAAAGACACTATTCAAAGCACACTTGGGGATGCATTCGATCAAGTGTCTATGGACCTGCCTACCCGCGAAGACATCAATTTGTTCTTAGACAAGGACATCAAGATATGTTGGTAGTAGCATCACAGCAAGTAGCACCATGAACAATAGCTGAAGGCAGCATACCGGATGCAACGAACATAAGAGGAAGGTTGTTGACAACACAAACATGAACAAAGTTGCAAGCTCAAGCAAATCTACTTGTGATGAAAACAACTTTGGAGACTCGGGCTATCAGGTGACAGAGCGACATGAAGATCACGAAAAGGCAGAAAATGGGACAGAGAAGGAGTTGCATGTGCTCAAGGTGAAACTCAAGGAAGAACGGGAGCTGAATAAACAAGAGAATGAGTTACCGCAGGAACAAGTACAACAAGGGGAGAAGCATGCACATATGGATGAAACTGCACCAGTACAAGTTATAGATTCGTCCTAGTAGCTGGGATAGAGCAGACATGGTGAGTGGTGTTGTTGATCTTATTGAAGGGAATTCAGCAAAATGCATGTCATAGTGCCCATGCATGCAATCCGACCCATTTGGCACACTCATTGAGAAAAAGACAAGAAGAAATTTCAACTGGAGCTAAACATGTAGTTGACAGTTGATGCGCATGACCACCAACACACACTGGAAGATCAACATAGAAACTATGCATCAGTGTGCTGCCATTTTGGCCACACCCAAGAAGATCATGTGCATGTTATTAGACGAGTTGGATGGAGGAGCCACACCAATGCAACCAAATGCAACGAAGGCAAGAGTTCGCTTCAGAAAGATGTCACCATGGAGCGCATTTGTTGGGTGCGGGATCCCCCAAGGCAATTTTTGGGGCTTAAAGCCCAAGTTTTGACTAAGTCCGAAGTAAATACTCCGAATTTGTGGGTGCCGAGCGCGAAGCCTCAATTGATTCATAGGGTTGTCCACCCTTACCTTTGTAATGTAATGTTGGCTTGAGAGAAATAATAAAGAGAAGTTTCTTATCATTTTGTGTATCTTTTTCTTGTTTTCTTGTTTCGTGTATCTTTTGGCAAGTTTACTATTTATTAGCTGCACGAACTCATGTGAATGCGTTGAACAAGTGAACATAAGATAAGTATATGTTTACGTGAAGTTAAACTAACTATTTTAAGAAGATAAGTAAGATCTGCAGTGTACTTGGGGAGATAGTGTAGATTTCTACCTTAGCAGCGTGAAAGCATCTCAACCCTTGGTTAGGGCTACACAAAGGTGATTATAACAGATCACAAAGGTTTCGCAGGTTAGGGCAGTGACCGAAGTGACCGGTGTGAAGACATTCATAGTTGGACTAAGTCGACCCCCCAGACATCTCAAGAGTGTGGAAACTTGGTTCCAGCATTCCCCCAAACTGCTTCGAGTGAGACCTCAATCCGCGCTCCATTGGCTGTTGTTGAAAGGGCTAGTAGTATAGGGATTTGTTTGGCTAATTAACTCCAAACCTTGGTCAGGCCCCCTCAGGCCAACAAATGATTCTGTTGCTAGGACCAGGATCTTCTTAGAGATGTTTGAATTTGTATTATTGGAATCCAACAAAGAAGTAAATTGAAGGTTGGTTGGATAGAAGAATTCACGAGTTCACGGTGCAAGAGAATAGGAACCCATGACTGTCAAAACAAGAGTGGTTAGACTGCTACCTATACACAGAGATCCACGAAATCTTCTTCGCATATTTCCCCACTAAGTTGTACGAGTGGATCTCAAAGCTAGTAGATAGCCAAGGAAGGTGAAATCTCGACGGTCCTATTGTGTGGACCCTAGAGTTGGTGCACACATCGGAAGCATCAAAAGATCAGACTGCGCATGCTATTGGCCATTGCCTCGATCCAATTATAGGAGGATTCATTACTGAGTTCACAGTTGACACCTTAGTTAGCTACAGTGAGGCAGAGCGACGCTTTCTGAAAAAACCGCGAGGTAAGTACTTAAAGTCTTTGAACACTTATATTAAAACGTTATTGTGCAAGAAAAGGGTTATGCAGTTACCTTGATGTCTAAAGCTATGTGAAGCATAAAAACCTACAAAAATGAGGGAAGTAAGGGACAAGAGAATAGCCCTTTTATTTCAACTTCGCGAGGGGACAAGGAAGAGCTCACGAAGGTCTCACCACGAAGTGCGATCAATCTAATAAGGCAGAGAATCCCACGAAGACCACCCCCACCCACACTACCACCAGCTTCATAGCCATCACTTCCATATTCACCTGTACCACCACCACCGCCACCGCGATTCAACATGGTGAGCACACTGAAATTGCATGTGTTCAAAGGTTTGGGAAATGAGGCTCCGGACCAGTTCTGGTTCATGATAAGAGCCACATGGGAAGTGCAAGGAGTTATAGATGACAATATGAAGAAAGATACATTGGTTAGTGCCTTGTAGGACTAGACACTAACCTAGTATATTAAGCACTCCAATGATAATCCAAATGTGAGAATCGCGGATATCCAAATAGTGCTAAAGAGACAATTTAGCAGGCCGAAGTATGAAGCACAGACGATCATTGGATTCAAGGAGATCATGATGTTACTGGGTATGACTCCTTGGGAGTTGGATCAGAGGTTGAAGTGTACAATTCACGAAGATAATATGAATCGAATGGATGGTCAGCACTGCAAGTGGTTTATAGCATCACTAACACCACATCTAAGCACTACGTTGTCATAGTAGAAGTTAACAACTCAATGTTATAGACATATTTTGGCACTGTGACCAAAATCACATATGTCCATAACCCAAGGGATTCAAAGTCCCTAAAAGTGTTGTTTCATACCCTAAAGGGACAAGGTCAGTTGATTACATCATCTCCCAGAAGTTCTCCATGAAAAACTACTCAGAACTGGTCAAAACTGGATCATCTCACTTGCTCCATGGTCAGGGTGCAATGCATCTCACCTACTACACATGGGAGGTGTGATGTATATTGAAAAGTCCTTCTATAGGGTGCGAAGAGCGAGAATAGACAAATGGCAGAGACAGTTTTCTAAGTGTATGATCAAGGAATCTTCTAGAAGCTTCTCATATGACACTTGCCTCTCAAAATTCGCCCAAGGATGAGTAAGATATCAATGAAATCTCCAAGTGGAGCCAAGAACTATCAGTGTAATGACACTAATAAAAAACCTAGAGCTGACTCACACCTTTGCAAATATCTATATATGGATCCCTCATCCCAGAGATCCAGAGGCTGGAATATTGTATTTTGTAAGGAAGTGCTATTGGTTTGCTTGTGGAACATCATAGTGTTGGGTGATCTAAGCTTTTCATGAGGTGAAAAAGGGCTTTCATGTTGGAAGGATGACGCTGGGTTAGATCAATGGGTTGTAATCCTCTCTTCTACTCTTTCTTTCAATAAATCTATTTGAGTTTTCCTCCACATTCTTGTATGTGTGAGTTGATATATGCATTTGTGTGGTCAACATATATCTGGTCCTATATTGTTTATGATCGTAGATCTCTATGCTTTGATGGTATCATGTTTCTTTGACTTTACAGGTTCTCTTTGAATCAGGGTAAGCAAGGAAGGAGCGTTAAAGATCTGTTACAGGGGAGAGGAAACAAGCAAGGAGCCAAGCGAGAGATTGAGGTTGGTACTCTCTGCTTCTCTCCTATTTACTTCTCATAAAGGAAAATGAAAGTAACTTTAGTTTGTTTGTTTCTAAGATAGCTACATGTCTTAGTAGGACTAGCAACTCTGAATGGACACTAGATGATCCAGACTTAAACAGGACCGCAATAGAATACATAGATAACCATATACACAAAGATGCAGCGGAAATAATACTTCATTTCATTAATGGAAAATACTGAAATATGCTTACAACCGTAAATAGAAATAAACCAGCTAGGGCGATGGTAGCTTATCTCTGACTAGAGATGTGTGGCTACATGCCTATGAACTATGTTACAATGAGGCTCAAAGGCCTATTTTATTGTTGAGAAACAATGGAAAAACCCTTCACATTCCAAAACCTAACCCTGGAAGATGAAACGCCAAATTGTGGGCCTCGTTTTTGGGTAAGTTGGTACATCAACTTCCCGGGGTCGCAAATTGGTCATCTTATATCTGTTTTACATGCATGATAGCCCGTTGGAAAGATCTCTCTGAGGACTACGACGAAAAAGATGATTTTTAGATGGAAAAACCACTGGTAGTAGATTTCCCAAAAAACGTCGTTTAGGGCCTCAAAATAGCTCCGGAAGTTTAGGACCCGAAAAACTGCTAAAAATAGTAAACTGTGCTATAATTAAGGAAACTGAAAGAAATTGCACGAAGCACTAGAGGGGATCCAAGTCGAATGAGCAGGTGGCCACCAATATCCACCTGGATCATTCCTCCCCCCTTAGGAAGCAATGGTCCCCATTGCGTTGAGTTCCTCCATCTGCTGAACTTGTCCTGCAATCTCTGATGTGTCCAGTAATGGTGGAAAGCATGGTCGACGACGGTCCGCATTGAATACTCGGTGCAAGTGAAGGAATGGAGGAATGCTGTGCGTCAAAGCATTGCTGCCCATAGCCTTGGTACTGGTGTAAGAACCATGTCGGAGTGGTCAGAGACTCTGATGGGTTCTGGTAAGGCGTTCTTTCTGTCGATGCAACCAGACTTTGTTTCCCACCTGAAACTTATGTGCTACCCCTGTGGGTGAGGAGAAGTTGTTCCTCTGTTCTGTCATGACCGTATCCCTTTGCTGCTGCTGTTGTGTGGAGGAACCTTTTGCGGTGGCCATGGATGTAGCAACGATCTTCCCCTTACTTTGGGAGCGAACCATATAGATGAATTTCCTGGTCTGTGATATGAGCTTGCTGCCTTTCTTAGCAGTGATCAAAGAGGTGGCAGTAGGTGGGGCTATCTCTGGTATCCTGCATAATGAATTACTTAAAGAAATAATGACAGCCGAGGCGTTGACTCATACACAGCATGTCGCCTCCACAAGTATGGCTAGCCTAATAATACATCACAAACATCCAGAGGTGTAACATCACACAATACCTCGTCAGTGAATGGTTTGATGCTGTAGGGAAGGTGGCACTGCTGGCGAACTTTGAGATCTCGTCCTTCATGAAGCCACCCGATACTATATGGCTGTGGGTGTGGTGTAGTCGGTAGGCCCAACCGCTTCACTACCTCTGCTGAAATCAGGTTCTTTTGGCTGCCACTGTCGACAATGAATTGCAGCGGCGAACCCTTCACCCACATCTGTGAGTGGAAAAGACGTTCCCCCTCCTCTGGCTCTTCGGGCTTATTCTTCTGGATCTTGGCAGTGGCAACAGTGGCGCTGGGATCCGCATCAATGATCTGCTTCCCTTTGCCATTCCCCTTGTCGGGTTCTGGCTCAGGGTCAGAACATGCATCTGATTCGGAAGCCTTCAACTCTGCCACCAGCGACTGCTTGGTCCGACACTCACTTGTGTTATGAGTGGGACTCTTGTGGAACTCACACCACTTTCCTGTGTCCTTCTTCGGCTTTGTGGTGTTGTTCTTTTCTTGCGGCTTCGACGGGTTGTCTTGAGTCACCCCGCCTTGGCTTTGTCCTTTGGGCTTGAGATTAGAAGATCCAAAGTCTCGCTTCTTTTGTTTGAACTTTTGCTCAATTTTGACAGTGTATCGGTATGCTGTGCCGAGTGAGGAGATGTTCAAGAACTCCATCTCTTCCTGGATGTATCTGTGCAGGCAGCCATGGTATTTGAGTACCAGATGCAGCTCAGAATCTTTGATATCCAGCTGTGTTACGAAGGGTATGAAAAATGTTTGTGAACTCTGGCACATCTTGATCTCGTCCCTACCGCAGTGTGGTCCATTTGATGTATTTGTCCTCATAGCTTTTGACAGGGTAGTACTGCTCCTTGATGGCATCCCGGAAGTCATTCCAAGTGTGTGTGGCTGAAAATAGTGAGCCTGTGCTTTCATCCTTTTGCTCGCAGTAGGTTTCCCACCAGTCCTTGACGTGGGGGGCTACTTTGAGAAGAGCGAAAACAATCTTTTCCCGACTTGAAAATTCATGAACAGAAAAATACCCATCTAGCAGATTTAACCATTTATCTACCGCATCTGCATCTATTTTACCCTCGAAGATGGGGATTTCAAAATTCACTTGTACCTTAAAGGGCATGGCGTTTCCA
>APFE030151002.1:0-34697 GCA_000404065.3 Pinus taeda | reverse complement strand
ATTGAAAATACATTTTTATAAAATATAATTATTTTGAAACAGTATTGAAATTTCATATGTCATTAATGAGATATATTTCCACGCTCAAAAACATTTCAATAGTTAATAATATTATAATTTGATATACATTTTAATTTTAAAAAAAATCAACAAGATGATAATAACCTTCTTAAATGTTATATATGTTCATGTAAACCCATATAACACTCACTCTAATATTACGAGGTGGTGAGTAAAGTTTTTTCGATAAAAGAATTGATATTTAATCTTCATTCCACAAGATATTTTATTATAATTTGATATACATTTTAATTTTTTTAAAAATCAACAAGATGATAATAACCTTCTTAAATGTTATATATGTTCATGTAAACCCATATAACACTCACTCTAATATTACGAGGTGGTGAGTAAAGTTTTTTCGATAAAAGAATTGATATTTAATCTTCATTCCACAAGATATTTTAATTATACCATGTGGTCATTTAATGGAGGTGATGTTTTGAAGTGATGTGCGTCGTGATACAATATATTCTCGCCTAAGAAAACATTGATATCTAATAAAATTTAGAATTTAATACTATGACGCTCGCATATTTATATCTATATGATTTGATATATAATAAAATGAAATTCAAACCGTGTATTAATTTTAACATGGAGAACAAATTTTTTTGATGGTAAATTAATTAAAAATTTTGTGGTATGTAAAATAAAAGGTGAACCAATCAAATTTACAATAAAATATTAAAAACATTATAAAAAAAATAATAAAATTTATTAGTCAAAAACAATCTAATAACTAGTGAATAAAAAACTCAACACAATAATAAATTAATAATTATATATATATATATATATAATATAAAATTATGAATAAATAAATAATATTAACTATTTTTAACTATAAATTTCTAATAAATATTATAAATAATATATTATAATATTATTGGTATATCTATAATTTTTAATTTAAAATTTAAGTAATGATTAAGATAAATAACTAATTTTTTTGTGTATAATTTTTGTATTAAAATACATTTTATAAAATATAGTTATTTTAAAATAATATTGAAATTAAAAAAAAAAAGAGGTATGCATATATCATTAATGAGATATATTTTAACTCCCACAAACATTTCAACCATTAATAATATTATAATTTGATATACATCTTAATTAAAAACAAATCAACAAGAAGATGATAACCTTCTAAAATATTATATAAGCTCATGTAAACCCCATATAACGCTCACTTTAATATTACGTTGAGGTGGTGATTAATGTGTTTCCAATAAAGGAATTGATATTTAATCTTCATTCCATTTACGCCGTAAGGCGTTCCCTTTGAAATCAACACCCCCAGCTGCTACTGTGTGTGATTATGGACCATCGATTATCTATGTTAGATGATAAAACCATCTTCTACCGTCAGATTAGTAGCTAAAAACAGTTACTAACTCCTAGCAACTATACGATGAAGATGGATACCTCCACGTCGTTACTATATCCTACCGATTGTGCGATGAAGATTGATACTCCACGCGGTTAATAACTCCCCAGCAATTGCACAACGAAGATTGATATGGTTACATGGAGGCTCCTTCTACTCTGTATCCTACATAGCCCGTGGCACAACGCTCCATGTTTCTGCTCAACATTGCTTCTGGTGAGTTCAAACCTTGCCACAAAATTGTATTTGACTGGTTTTTTTTAAAGGTTTTTTTTAAAGATTTATGTTAAATGTATTGAAGGCTGTCAGAAGTTCCACTACTTCAGCGTTGTTCACCAGCATCGGCCAGACTCTTCTCTCATAGATACAAACAATATTGAATTTAAATGACAAATCAAATCTGACATTGAGGTTGGTGGAGTGGTTCCCAGTGAAGAAACAAAGGCCACCATTCCTTATTTCCACGTTGCTTACACATGCCATGACCTCATCTCGGCAGTGATGAAACCGAAAGCAGTAAATCGTGAATTCCTTTGTCTAAATTCCTATATAAATACCTCTAGATCCCTTGGCCTATTGCACCATTCACAAAGTAGCATTGCCTCCATTCGTCCTCTGTATCCTTACCCACTCCATTTGGGTTCTGTTAGACTCTTCACAAGAGAAAAATGAGGAGCTACCTACTTTTAGTAGTTGGCATTCTAGGTTCTTGTTCCTCTTCTCCATTGTTTCTAAGTTTTAAGCAAATTTCCAAGGTTTTTATATTTGATTTAAGCTGGATTTTAATCTTCTAGTTTGATTTAAGCTGAATTGATGACTGAAAACATGAGCACTCCTTGTTGTTTTATGTAACAAGAAATGCGACATCCTTGTTACTGTATGGAGCACCAATGTAAGATTTGTCACTTTTATTACGAGTATGTGCCTTGTAATTTCGGCAAGGAAGTGTTTGCTGAATAATAGTTCGATGTTCTGAATGTTTTTTTGTAGGGTCAAATTTAGGAGAGTGATAAGAAACAGATTGACAGAGAGTTTCTCAGGCTTCCCATATGAGATAGCTCTGTTAAATTCTCTGCTCTACACTTGGTTTGCCTCTGATCAGTCTAATCAATCATGGTCTACATAACATCATGGTGTTGACCGTCAATGTGGTTGGAATCGTACTAGAGTTTATATTCGTTTGCATCTTTCTGAAATACATTATGCCCACAACCAAGGCAAGTTTTAATACTCCTGGTATGCTATTATTTATTTAGACTTTCTGCTATGGACTTTCAAAGTGGCTAAACCAGTATTTGTATGTTTTTTGTTTTGTTAATCGCACTATTACACAATAGGTCAAGATATCTGTTTTTTAACAGATTTTTTTTTGTGGCTTTTTTCCATTTACATGGTCTAAAGATTTATATACTTGAATACATGCTGGACATGTATCTGTAGAAAGTGATTTCATTTCCTGATCGCTAATTAGTAATTAGTTCTTTTTTGCTTTGATCTAGAGCTGCTTTGCTAGGTGAATGAATCCATAAAGATAATATAAGTTTTAAAATATTACCAGAATATGTAATCTGTAATGTTTTTGAAATATTAGCAGATTCTTTTTTGTGAAAAAAACAATGGTGAGAACAATGGTGGGTGTGACGTTGTTGTTTGCTTGCATCTCAACAGTTTCTCTGGTTGCTCTTGGGGCTCAGAAGGATAAGAAAAAGCTAGTGGGGGTTTTGGGGATGGTTGTCATTGCGTTCATGTATGGTTCTCCACTTTTTGATGCTGTAAGTATCTAACTCCATCCCATGCCCTTTTTTCACTTATCTGCATCAAATTCGTCTTGACTCTTTACTTGCATTCAAATGTACAAAAGTGGCCAGTGATAGAGATGAAAAGTGTGGAGTATATGCCCATCCATTTCTCCATGTTCCAACTGATCAATAGTTGTTTATGGATTATTTACTTCCTTCTCGACAATGACCTCATCCTAGCGGTAACATCCTATGTTGTCTCTGTACATGTGTCTATTTGTTTCAAGAATATCACAATATCTGATAGTCAGGAAAGAGATCAAACAATTGATTGGTTTCCTCACACTTCAATTCCCAGATATTTCAAAAATCTACAATCTCCATAAAGATATATGGTTGAAAGGATATACTGTTTAAAATATCTATACTAAAGATTTGTTTTTAGAATTTAAGTTTTATACTGTGTTGTGGTCAATGCAGTGTCCAAATATGATTGAAATACCACTGGGCATAGGTCAAATAGTGTTGTCATCCTCAATAAGATGACATCCTGCAACACTTTCTTCCTCACTGATTTTTCACAACCTTTCTTTTATTTGTTGGTATTATTCATCTTGTTGTCCAAAGTTTTTAATTTTTTCTCCTAGCACCATCAAACTATAAATTTCAAAGTTAAGATTCAAAATTTATAATTTAATGGATACAGAAATATTTTAATTAATTTTATCTCTTATCTTATATTTTCAATAATTTTTGTTTATTAATGATAGATTTCATAATTATATTTCCAAATTACTATTACAAAATATATGCATCTATAATATGAGTTACATTTATAGTTTTGAACGAATATATATAGATATATTCATATTACTATTTTATAAATATTGACATCTATAATTCATTATAAATGATAATCAATCAACAAATAGTTACACCGAATATGGAAATGAAGATTTTAATAATTTACTATATATAGTGATTGTTGTACTTTTTTTGTGAATTTCACTATAAATGCTAATCAATCAAGAGATAGTTACACCCAGCATGGAAATGAAGATTCCGATTATATGATTTACATTTATACCCTTCCACAGAGAGAATTGCATCGAAGATGGAAATGGGATATTGTTTGGTATTTTGGAAAATGAAAACCATTAAATTTAATTATATATAGTGATTGTTTCTTTCAATATCCTTGAGTTCAAAAGATACATATTTTGGCTTCAACTTCATCTTCTTATAATGTATCCAAAATCATTTGATGTGGGTCACTATGATCCTATCCATAGAGTAATGAAAACCATAATGATACAAATGTTTGCTAGAGTTTGAATTGGGGGAACAATGTAAATGGATCTGAATGAAACATAAGAGAGCTATATCAATTGCAAGAAATCTTGAATCCCAAATAAATTTGGCTTATTCAAATAGGGTGTGGATGAATTCCAACCATGCAAGTAGGAAAATACTTCAAACACAAGTTTTACAAGTGCAAATACATATGGATGTTTAACCAAAAGTCCAAATTAGCATATTTTGGTTAACAATTACTATGGATAGAGATCATTGCTATCCATGCAATGCATTCTTTTCCAACTACCCTAAACAGCCAAAAAGAGAGAGTCTGATACTATAGATACGCTTGTCATGTTAATAATGCAATTTTTGAGATATGGGTGTTTAACCAAAAGGCCAAGTTAGCATCTTTTGGTTAACAATTACTATGGATAGAGATCGTTGCTATCCCTGCAATGCATTCTTTGCCTACTACCCTAAACAACCAAAAAGAGAGAGCATGTTACTATAGATACGCTTGTCATGTTAATAATGCAATTTTTGAGACCTCCCTCTTCAACTAACATCTAAAATTATACTTGTACACCATCGAAGAGTGAAGAGTAACAATGTAATGCTACTTTTTGCTACGTTATTGCCTTACAACATTTCTTTGCAACATTTGGTGCAATTACTAGTTTAATTATACAGTAAGGTGATTATTTAATGGAGTTGATGTTTTGAAGTGATGTTTGATGATGTCGTGATATAATATGCTTGCATAAGAAAACATTGATATCTAATAATTTTTTAGGCTTTGCTCAACATCTATTTATATCCATATGATTCAATATAAAATAGAATTCAAATAGTGAATTAATTTCAACATGTACAATGAAAAATTTGATGGTACAATTAATTAAAGATTTTGTTGTATACATCTAATAATCATTGTAAAATATCGAGTAAACTAATCGAATTTATAATAAATATATAAAACATTATAAAAAAAATAAATTATAATTTCTAATATTAATTATTGAAAAAGTGCAATTTAATTTAGCACAATATACACTGTCAGTAACAAATATAATAATTGTTTTTAAAATAATTTAAAATATAATATTTTCTTAAAAATTTAGTTAAATTTAAATATAGAATTCAGTACACTGAAACTAATACACGGTCGACGTCAATATACCACCTGGTATAATAAGAATGGGAACGTATATTACATTATTTAAAAAGTTGAGAATACCATATTAAAGTTCATGGTTTATGTTTTGAGGTGACAAAAGCCAATATATTGATATATAAAATATTTAACAATGTAAATTCTAAATAACGTTTGAAAGAGTTATCGAACTTTGAAAATATGTATTAACTCTATGTATTAACTAAGTGAAAGGATGCTACCACTTTCAATGCCATTTGACATTGTAGTGGTTGGTTCTTGCACTTTTTCAATAAATCTTTTGAATCAAATTTGGCATATCAAACAATACAACTATTTTGTACCATTTCGGCTACAAGTTAGATTAGTTGGAATTAGAGTAGATGATTAATGTTAATTTGTATAGTTGTAGAAGTGTAAAGGTAATTTCCATAGTTAGTTATATATATATATATATATGAATACTGAGGAGAACAAGGAACCATATAGAGAAATTTGAGTTCAATGTTTGCCAGGAAAAAAATTAAGGATGGAAAATTATATTGAAGTTCAAAAATATTGACGAATCTCACTACTCCCTAATATGCAAACCATAAAATGTTTATTCATGTATTTGTAAAATTATTCAAAATTTTAACAATTTTATATATACTCTCTATATAATGTTGACAATTTTTACTATAAAATAGTTTTATATTGTAAAATTTGGGCAAATCATTTTTATAAAAAATGGAAAGTGGTGAATCTTTTTTTTTTCAAAAATCACGGAAAATTAGCCAACCTACTAATATTAGCCCCTAAAATTTTCCACTATGTTTGTATTAATTGTGCTTTTCTTAAATGTCTTAGTCTCCTTATGTTTTTTTTCTATATTTTGGTTTTGGAGCCATGTTCTATTTGCGGGCAACATCTAATTGTTTGTGAAACTTGTTTGACAAGAGTACTAGAGCATTTAAACAAATGGGCAATAACAACAATGATTTTAATATTCATCAGCCTTAAATACCAATCATTAAAGGTGAGAATTATGAATTTTGGAGTGTTATAATGAAGATATTCTCTCTTTCACAAGATTTGAGTGATTTGGTGGAAAATGGTTATACAAAACCAGTGGATGCTCAAGCTCTTGTAGGTTGGACCCAATTCCAAAGAGAAAAGATGAGAGACAATTGGAAAAAAGACTCAAAAAATCTTTTTCCATCCAACGAGTAGTGCATGATTCCATTTTTCCAAGACTTATTGCAACAAAAAAATCAAGGGAGGCATGTGATGTGCTACAACAAGCATATCAAGGAATATATAAGGTAAAAGTTCTTAAACTAAAATCTCTCAAAATAGAATTTCAAACTATTTGCATGCAATTCTGAGTTTATGCCAGATTTTTTCACTAGATTTATGGGAATAGTGAATCAAATTAGATTTTATAGAGAAGATTTAAGAGATCAAAAAATTATTGAATTTTTTTAAGAAGTCTTCCTGCAAAATTTGATGGTGTTGTTATTTCTATTGAAGAATAAAAAATTTAACTCTATAGTTTGTGAATGAGTTTATGGGATCTCTTCAATCTCATGAGAAAATGATGAATAGATGTGCTAAAAATTCTTTTGAGCAATAATTTTAAGCAAACACCAATATTTCTAATCACTGAAAGTCAAGAAGTTGAGAATTTTTCCCTTGAGGAGATTATGAACACTCATGGAAGAGGAAGATGACAAGCATATAGAGCCAAAGGTCAAGGAAGAGATAATTATAGTAATGATGAAGGTAAACGATATGGAAAATCCCAAGTTCAATGATTTTATTGTAAAAGTTTTGGCCATTATGAATATAATTTCTAGAAAAAAACAAAAAAACAAACTCGCTTCTCTAAAGAAAAATAAGATGTGGAAAATGTTAGCTTGTGATCCAGCTAATAAGGTTCTAAGGAGGTATGGCTTTTGGATAGATGCATCTATTAAATCTGAAGTTCTTTTAGGAGATGACAAGCTAATGGATGTTGAAGGTAAAGGAACAATTGCAATAAACACAAAACATGGTAAAATAAAAAATATTAATGATCATTTATATGTTCTTGGTTTAGCACATAATTTGTTGAGTGTGGGGAAACTTATTAAAAAGGGATATCTTGTCGTTTTTAAAAACAATGAATGCATCATGTATGATAAGGAAAATCATAATCAGATTAGAGCCAAGATTAATACGTTGAAAAATATATTTTTTACTCTCAATATTTCATATGAAGAAGAAAATAGAGCACTAAAAGTGTTATATTTCCTTGAACCTAGCACTCAACATTTAATTCTTAGCAAAAAATTATTGAGAACACACAACTAGGTTCATAACAAATTATTTAGTGGAAATAAATAACAATCTCAATTACAATAATACAAACAGATTTATACCCAAAAATATTTTCATTAAAAAGTCCAAATTTACATGGGCTCCCGTCTTGCAATAATGTCTCATCTAAGAAAATAAAGATACAATAACCTAGATCTAATCCAATAGTTATGCCTCAGATTATTGATCATCTCTCCTACAAATCTAGATATCCAGCTACTCTGTGTTCCCTCAAACTCAACACAACTCACTCAGATGTCGCTATCTATCTTGCATTGTTGTTGTGTCTATCTCCTCTCCTCATCCTTGCTTTTATAACTTTACATTGAGAAAACACCCTAATGCTAACCCTAATCTCAAAGTGATTAATGACAAAGATTATATGTATCCTCACTTGAGATCAATGGTTAATATTAAAACCTACTCACTAAAGTAAATTGATTTACTTTTCCTAAGTTTCTATTAGTTGAACAAGACAACATATTAATATGTGTTTTTCCTTAAGTTAGGGGTCTATGCATGAAGCTAGGTTACACTTTTTGGTAAGTGAGGGCGCTTTGGGGTGAAGAAAATCAATCCAATTGAGCCATTTTTAAGCACTCGATTGAGCGATATTTTAGTCCTCGATCGAGCTATTTGAGGGCTTAAAGATTGCTCGATCGAGAAATAAAACACACCCTCGATCGGGCTCATGTGTAACCCAAGATTATCTAGGAGCTTGGTCGAGTTAAGGGCTTGATTGAGCATATTTTTTGAAATTTCTTGCCAATACAACTTGGGCATGGAATGTAAAAATGTGGCTCAACCGATCCTTGTAGTTTTACCATTAGATTGTATTATGATGACCATAATACAAGAGATTGTGACAAAAGGGGAATGATAATAGGCTATAAGAGCGAGTAGAGAGGGAAAAACGCACACTTATGATAGCAGTAAAGGCCTCAAAATGAAGGCCCAATGTCTCCCCCACGCCTAAGACCTTGCAAGTCCTCATGTAATCTTGGGTGAATAGCCAAAGGTAGACCAAAAAGCTTCCTCAAAATGGATTAAAAATATGTTGCCAACACCTTCACTTTTTTCCAAGGAAAAATCATAATTTTATTAATTAAAACAAAATTACATGTTGCAAATGCTATGGCGCATTGCATCAGTAGTATAGCTGCTGATCAAAGATCATGAAAAGAAACAAGAAATAAATGTACAGATGGGGGAAAAGTCAAGATTTTCGCCCTTTCCTCTTCTCAACTTTTCTCCACCCCCCCTTAGTCTCTATTGGAGATATAAGTGCTAGCATTGTGTTAGCCATAGGTTGGGAGTTTTCTTTGTCAGAATCTAATGTGTTTGATATGTGTTACCGTTTGGATCCGCTAATATCCATTAATTCTGGTATCTTTACTGTCTGAGAGTCTATAGTTTCTTGTGGATTTATGTCTTCCACTTCTAGTTCTTTGTTCAACTGATTGGTCTCACTGGGAATGACATGTTCCACATCTTCTTCCTCCTTGTCGTTCGAGAGTGGTGGAGGATATTACCATCCCTTGGTTGGTTCCCCTGTTTTCTTCTTCCTATGAGTGTCTTTTTTGGCTGTTGGACACGTTTTTTGTAGGTGTCTTGTTTGTCGGTAGGTTCTGCATCTGAATGTTATATTTTCATAGTCTAATACCTCTGTCCAGCACCTCTATCCATGCTTCAGTTGAATTTGATCTGGAAAACCTTTGCTGAGGTCTACTTCCACACATATTTGTGCAAAAGTATATATTCTTTCCTCTAGTCTTTGGGTGTCCATTTTGATGTAACGCCCAATAGTGTTACCAATTCCTGCAAGTACTTGTTGATTCCAGAGATGTATTGGGAGGTTATGCAGTCGAACCCAAACATGCATCCTAGAGATAACCATTGTATTTGTATCAAAATCTGGGAACTATGGTGTGATGAAGAGTCCTGTACACCCCCAAAACCAAGGTCCTTCCTGTATTACTAAATCTCTAGCTACTGTTGTAGAAAAGTTTACTATGAAGAACCCCTTGGAGCAGAGATGTATTTCACATTGTGTAGTCCAATTTGTGAAAATCCAATGAAATAGATCAATAGGTTTAGGCCAAAAATAGTTGAATCTACATATTAGTGCTTGCCTTTCATATATGTTGCAGTGCTCATCTGTTTCTGGTTCATCTATGTTGAATTCTGGGGTATAATTGAGTTGTTCCATGATATATGGCCTTGGATCCATACTTGTTTGATTTGGTGTTGCTTCGGCTGTATTTTCCCCTGAAGAATGTTTTTGAAGGATATACCTCCTGTTTTTTCCCCTATTGTGTTCCTACCTTTTTTGTTGTGTGATTCCCACTTCCTTCACCTCTATAAGGATTTATGTTGTTGTCTGCCATGCCACTTCTTATTCACAGATTTAGAATTATTGTTGACAAAGATGCAATTTTGTAATCCCTAAGGTGCTTGGTGTCTTGGAGTACTCTGCCCTCATGTATCAGATTTTGTGATCTTGTGGGATATCCCACTTGTTGCAAGATAATATTCTTCAGTTTCTTCACAGAGTCGGTCCCATTTACCCAAAGTAAATGTTTTTTTCCAACAGGGGTTTTTACAAATACATGGAAATTGTGGGTACTTATCGAAGATCCATATTTTGTTGCCGACTGAGGATATCTTGTCCAGGGATCTGCATTCCCTACGGTGTGGCCGCTACTTCCCTTGGAGTGATCCTCCTTGTTGGTCATGGTTCCATCCTTTGTGTTCTTAGATTACCCTTTGTTTCGTAGAAACGACGTCATCTCCATCTTTGCCTCATACCCTACTGCTCTTATAACCTAAGAAATGTGGTATGCCCTCCGTTGCATTTTTGCTATCTCTGGAAGCGAAAGCCATCGGGAGAAGAGCTCATCAGTATGCGCCAAGTAGGGATTAGGCTTCATAGACAGCATAGATGCATCATGCATCTGTAACAATTCTAGATCCACCGATGCCATGTCGCAGTTTTCAAGGTCACTGCTGTAAAATTCACCATTCTAGCCAAGGGTTTAATTAAATATTAATCTTATTTTCAACTTTAATTCATTTATATTAGCATTTGTCCTCTCAATATTAGGATATAGAATAATCATCACACCATGCAACATAGCAGTTAAGATTTTGTCTTTTAGCAATGTTTATTTACAATATCAAGTTCTCAAAACATCTTATAAAGTTAGTTGTGGCCTTTACATATAAAAACGATTTAATAATTGCATATGGCCATTTCGGCTACATTCACCACCATATATAAATATGGATAAATCTTATTGCAAAGATAAGACTCATACCAAACTTGCTATGTGAAAAACTTCTATTTAGGAAAAGAAATTCATATTTGTCTATAAAATGGAGAGTGGGGAAAGAGAATTTATATTGGAACCACACAATCAAATAATAAATAAAAAAGTAGTTGAAACTTGCTATGTGAAAAACCTCTATTTAGGAAAAGAAATTCATATTTGTCTATAAAATGGGGAGTGGGGAAAGAGAATTTATATTGGGACCACACGATCAAATGATCAAATAATAAATAAGAAAGTAGTTGTAAAATTCCCTGTTAAATTAAATCAATTTTATGAACTTACCAATTGGAGGGTAAGATTTAATGACACCAGTAAGACTAAATGCAAGTGTGGAAATATTAATTCCAATCTCAAAGAGATAAGTCACTATGGATGGTTGATGCTTGGGATATAAAAGAAATGTAGTGTGATAAGAGGAAAGAACCCTAAGAAAAGAACCCTGAGAGTTTTAATTATTCAAATGCAAAAAAATGCCTGAAGATTGGTACATACTTCAACTTCAAAAAATTGGCTAATTTACAAATCGACCTAGCTAATTTATTTCATTCAATCAGAAATGGATGATTTATTTTGCTTAATTAGAAACGGGTGAGTAGAATATAACATAGTAAATTAAGTCGGGATTACCCTAGAAAATTCAAGATTCAGTAATTTGGTTTTTTTGTCATTAATATACCCAATTCAAATTTGGTATGGTTTAGGAATAGTTGATCATTTCTGTCAAGAAAATTTCATATTTTTCACAAAATTTTGTATTTGTATGTGCTATGCTTCTATTGGGTATCAACCTGTCATTATGAAACACACTCTGTCAACTATTGAATTTACTTGCTATCAATCTGCAAATATGCCCCTTGAGAATATGCTACTCACTTTGTTACTGGTCATGGCTAAAATGTGGTTGTTTCAATTGTTAGATGATAAATTGCTTTATGTCCCTAGACATAAGCCTCTACTTTGAACACTCTAGCAGCTGCTCCACTTCCAGATAGGTCGAAACTTGGGATGCTTTTTTGCTAGGCTCTTCGATTTTCACCCTCCCAGATAATAACGGTTGTAAACTGGATTTTTTTTAATTAGATAATAATGGTTGAGAATTGGATTTTATATATATATATATATATACCTGTTAGACAACTAGGTTTTTTTTTTCGATATTGAATTTAATTCGAATTTGACTTGGAACTCACTTTGACTTCATAATTATGAAATAAAACAAAGTGTCTTGTTCAAACCCAAACTCCAACCTAACTATAAAATAAAGCACAATGTCTTCTCCATCTAGCATGCACTATCGTGGGAGTCCAATGGTCATCACAGTTACCTAATTTGAATTTTGTAAAGGTCTTATTTTCAAGTAGTTGAATATGAAGATTTAAGGTAGCACTATGTTTTAAACTTTTGATAATTAAACAAAATTGTGATATCATTAAATTTCTTCATAAATATATGAGATATATGACTTCAGAATAATTGGTGAAATTTTGAACAAATATTAAAAATAAGAAAATGAAATTGTTTATATAAAGCATTCAAACTATCCAATTTTATCCAATTTTATCTATTTTTTTTATATGGTTTTGTTAAAAATAAATAAAAAAAATCACACACTTTTCACAACCCAACTTCAATTAAAGAAATGAGCCTCTAAGTGTATCCTATATTCATGAATTTTTTTTATTTTTTTTGAATTAAGAGAAATTATTGCATTACCATTTTGACATCCCAGTATTAGAGTACATAACTTGTAAAGAAATGATGTTGTATGCATTTGCATTTTCCATTAAATTGTCCAATTACAAGCTATTATATCTAGCCACACGAGAAAGTGATCTATTCTAACTTGTAGCCACACGGGAAAGTGAACTATTCTAACTTGTAGCTACATGGGAAAGTCAACTATTCTAACTTGTAAAGAGGAAATGATGTCGTATGTGTTTGCATTTTCCATTAAATTGTCCAATTACAAGCTACTATATCTAGCCACCTGGGAAAGTGAACTTGCAAATATATAATATATTATACTAATTCAAAGAGAAAAGCCAGTGATCTTATGGATACATACTTGATTAACTAGATGCACTTCACTCTCAAAATTCCTCGCTTCTAAGAAGAAGGCCCCACATACTTTTTCTTTTCGATTCAATCATGTATAAACCGAATAGAAGTACGACTGTAAATTTTTCAGAGGCGCCAAAGAGAACATTGAACTTCTAGCTATTATGCCTGATGAGAGAGGAATATGGAAACCCGTTAGAAATTTACGCAGCAGAATAAAATCAAGGATGACTGAGCTCACCCAAACCAAGAATGGAGGATCAAAAATGAGCCCTAAACAACTTTCAAATAATGAACATGACATTTCACAATTTGCTTTGTTTCTTTTGAACTCCTGTAAATAGACACAAGTTGATTTGAAGTTCCCATCATCCCAAGCTTGACCTGGTAATCTCATAAGCAAGGAAGCATGCGACATTAGTAGAACACTTCTAGCCATGGCTTTGACCAAGCCTTTTAGACAAGCCTTTAAGCACCTCTGAAGCAACAATTTTCTTGATGACATTAATTGTAACAACATACTTTGGATGGTGAAATTCATCAATTTGAATGACGCTCTTCAAAACAACTGTTGGATATGCAAGTGTCCAGCTAACAGCGCCAGAAATCCCACCAAAAACAAGTAGCGTACCCATGCCCAATTGAGATGCATGATGCCATCGTGCCATGAATGGCTTCAGAGCCTTACACATGCCAAATGAAATGCCATTTACAGATATTTCCCTTAATAAATCAAGATAAATCCCTTAAACAATTCTCTGGCTCCTTCGGATCTTAAGACATGCTTAGCTACATCAACTAGGCCATTGTGTTTAATAGAAGCTATCACTCTTGTTACCCCTAAAGTTGCAACTGAAGTAGTAGCCAAAGCACTCTGAGCTTGCAATATAAATTTGTTAAGCTTAGTTGGGCAAGTAAAGAAAGATAAGCAATCTCTGCCCCTTCTCCACACAACACCTGATGCCCTATAGTGGCAAACCAGGCTCAACCCTAAACAGGGATTCCATCTGACCTCTTGCACTAAACACAATTGCATTGCAAGCTGTGATAGTGGACAAAGGGACTCCCATTCCTTTGTACATCCCTGTGAGGCCTTCTTTGGCAATGGTCTGCTTGACAACATCCATTGCACTGACATAGCGAAGATGCTGGCCAGGAAGAGGCAATGGCTGACTTTGGGGCTTCAACTCAATTGTGTCAAAGGGATGCCCAGATATCAGTTGTGTTGCTCCCCCAACAGTGCTAGAAATTAGATCCTTTGCTACATCGGTTGCCATAATTGGAAGCCACTAATCCTAAAACCTAATATCTATAACACACGACTTTCCTTTATGTGGAACTCAATCTAACGTTTAATATCGATAAAATCAAGCCTTTTATTTAGTTTTCAATAAACAGAAGTATTCTAAATGCAGAAAGCTTCCTTAAAATGGGTGTTCAAGGTCACTGAAATTGTACATAGAACCTCAAAATGGGTGTTCAAGGCCACTCAAACTGTAAAAAGAAGGCAAGATCAATTGCTCACCTGATCTTCCTCTTCAATTTTGTAAAGTAGATTTGGATTACTCTACTCTTCAGGGATTTTAAACTCCACATAAGCTTCTAGAATCTTGGTTATAAACTCCACATAATTGTACATAGAACCTTAAAATGGGTGTTCAAGGCCACTCAAATTGTACAAAAAAGGCAAGATGAATTTCTCACCTGATCTTCCTCTTCAATTTTGTAAAGCAGATTTGGATTACTTTAATCTTCAAGGATTTTAAACTCCACATAAGCTTCTAGAATCATGGTTGAGATAAAACCATAAGGATTTAAGAGCTAGGGTAAGATAACTGATTGAAGAAAATTTTTGTAAATAAAATATGGAGATCTCATACTTCAACTCACAAAAAATCTCACATTCTGATTTTTAACATTTGCGTTTAGCTTTAGTTTGAGCTCTAGATTTGATGTTTCTTCTACAATGCCGTGAGGTAAGGATTTAATTCCTTTTTTATTTTCAGTATTCAGTTGATCTTGATAAATATTATAAAAAATCGTTTTAACACATTGTAGATAAATAACAAGGAATAACATATTGAAGGTCCTCTCACTAGAGCACAACTACTATTGAATTTTAAAAAATTCTATTTACCACTATCCACAGGCTACAATACAATATGTAGTCACTCTCCCTGCAGTTTTTCAGAGAGATATTTCCAATCATTGGAAGCATTAAGAGTCAAAGTCCTCACTGAATCAAAGGGTTTCCATCTTTCCTCAACCTGAAAATAATTTAAAAACTCTTAAATTTCAAATAGACATCATACCCTTTCAAAAACTGTATATAAAATGTTTAATGAGAATTAACAAAATAAGAAATACCCTTGTCTATTCATATCATTCTTTCATTGTCATGGCAATAAGAAACAAGATGACTACTGTGAAGATTCCGAAGGAAGGTATCACTTTTATTCTGAGCCCCTTTGAAGCTGGCGCTTTTCCATCTCCCTGCATTTAAGAATAAAAACATGTGCTTCTGTAAAATCCTTCAAAAGAAGAAAGATCGCAGATGAAATTACCGCAACACAATCCAAATCGTAGGAAGAAAATAAATATTAAAAGGCTTTTCGATGACATGTATCTTCTTTCAATCCAGGGCAGCAGTTAAGGGAAGCACCTATACCCCAGAAATGGATCAATGAAATATATCAGACAGATTTGCCAGTTTGCCAAAAAATCAAGAAATAAAAAAGGTTATAATTCCCCTTCTGAATCCTTTGTTATTTTCAAAAAAGTTTCAAAGTAATTGAAACACTCGCTTTACAACTGTCAATTTTCAATTTGAAAGAAATTATTGTTGCCAACCCAACATTAATTTTTAATTTGAAAGAAAAGATTTTTTCTAACCAAGCATCAATTTTCAATTTGACCTAAAAGATCGTTTCCAACCAAGCTTGAAGATAAAAAAAAATGGTATACATTCACATGAAAAGTTTCGCGACAAAAATTGATATTCTAAATAAAACTTTAGTTTTAATGAATACAGGTTAGCACTTGTTATTTCAAAAGTAGTATGCGATGTGCTGGAAGTTTCATGAGCAAGAAATCTAAAACTTAAAACGAAAAATAAAAACACACTAAGCATGTTTTTCTTAGCACCAAAGCCAATGGAATAATAAAGTTGAGTTAAAACCATCAAATTCCGTATCAAAAATTAATATTTTAAATAAAATTTTAGTTTTAATGAATACCCAGTAGCACTTGTTATTTCGAAAGTAGTATATGATGTGCTGGTAGCTTCATGAGCAAGAAATCTGGAACTTAAAAAGAAAAAGAAAAACACACTAAGCATGTTTTTTGCTCACCAAAGCCAATGGAGTATTAAGGTTGAGTTGAAACCATCGAGAGGTCAAACATGAAGATGTCAAATATGAATGATTAGGGAAAATACTTGGAAACACCAATATTTATTCAATCGAAGTTTTCTGTCAAATTATTAGAAGCAATAAAAAGGCATGTCCAGATAAAGTGAGTCAACTTAACCACAAACAATTTGCCAAGAGGATTCGCTGATTGGCTGGATAATTGATAGAAAGTTCACTGACGACTTATTTGTGTTAACGTCTATCACCGTCTTGCAACAGTGTATTTTTTCTATGAAATTGTTTCGAAATGTTTTCGAATAGGCTTGTTTTGGTTTGACACAGTAACATTCTAGAAAGACATACCAGAATCCAAAGACTCAAAAACACCCGAAAAAGGTGCATGAGAAGACAACAAAGCGGGAAATTATTTAAAACGATGGCAGATGGAATGGAGGTTTCATCGGTGGAGAAAACATAGCCGTCAAAAGAAAGGCAGAAGCCTTCACTGACACGGAATACATAATTCTTGACATTCCCGTTTTCAAAATGGACTGAGACAACATATTTATCTAGATTAGAGGCACCAAAAATCACACCCCAAGGACTGACACAGAATTCATTTTGCCGTAAATTTCAAGGTTGCCTGAATAGAAAAAACTAAGCTTTTGAACGATAGAAAGGATACATCTGTGAACTTGCATAGCAACAAATTTTTCCTTTAAATAAAATCATGAATCACATTACTGCAACTAAGAAACAAAGAAAACTGAAAGAGATAATGGATCATTGCAAAAACGTGATCTTCAGTGTTTGAATCTCACCGACCAAGAGGTATTTTCATAAATTACACGCAACAATATTTCACAGAAGTTTTGAAAGCACAACTAAACAGAAAATTAATCGAAGAAATATAGGTTACAGTTAGCCATTAAGGCTATTCATCATGCCTTGTCCAGCAGTAAAAACAACTTAATGTAACGCAGTGAAAACCTACAAGCAAAACCCGGCATGAAATGGACCAAGAATTCAATAACTTGGAAGCAACAAAACCTGGAAGTCAGTTGCTGGTTGGGGCGCTCATCCTCGATAGCATTTGCGGCAGATAAAGTTGAGCTTAGAAGGAGTTGAGTACCCACCTGTACAAATATCAAATCCATTAAAAACCCATATTAAGCTTAGAGGAATTAGAGGTTAGCAAATTGGAAAGGGCATTGAATTATGCCATAGGACAACTTTCTCACCTTTGGTGGCTTGGAAACACAAGGCTTGACCTGCCATAATAGGCAGAATATTAGCTACCATAAGTAAGCGCAATGGCCATCTGTACATGTACAGGAATGGAAAGAAAAACCATTAGAAAGAACAAAAAATATATATATATATACCTGCTCCTTAGTATTATTTTCGAATGCAGATAAGACAGTACTTCTTTGGACATTTGGAACAATAGACCATTCTGCCTTTGCCATTTCTTTTACAATGATGGAAATTCCTATTCACAGTGTTCTGTGATGTTGCCTTCATTTTATTCTCCTCTGCCGGAATATTGTGATGTTGCATACCGAGAAAAACCACGGACGCCAGTATCAGGATCAACCCCATCTGCATTTTTCTGACAAAATTCTTGGTATTCTTAACCTTGGAAACATCAAGAGTTGGGGTAATATTCAACCCCTCATTGCTTAAATTCAGTGACGCAGGTCGTTTAGGGTCTGTGTTGGAAACCGATGCACTATACTCCAAAAAGCCATTAGTTGCTTCCTTATTGCGATCCTCATCTTCGTTACCCTTACAACTTTTGGTTCAATTTAACCGTGGCGTTATTCAAGGTCGTTTCAATAAACCCAAAAGATGTTCCCCGGGCAACCAATTTTAAACAATCAATTTTTAATATATGGAGGAGAAAATTTAGCTAATAGTGCAGGTAGGTTCCATGTAGTAGCCTTGCAAAAGGGCCATACAGTGGCTGGAATCTCTCCAATTCTACGAAAGTTTTTCTCTCCGAGGAATCCAAATTCACCAGATAACACAAGGAAGATTGATCTGTACCTTCAGAATACTTTCTCATCTGTTCGTATGTTCAAGTCATCTTGAGTCACCCACTTATTCTCTCCGCATATGCACATGCCCTTTTGATAAATCAATCTCATATATAAATAGCCATTGTGATTATTTTGAGCTTTTTTTCCAAATCCATAATTAATATTGGTAAATTTTGCACTCTTATTAAAACTATCAAAAAATCACACACACCAACTACAAAACTAACATTCATGGTGTTGACTTTAAAGGAAATAGCGACTTCACTTGAGGAGCCTTCGCTGGCTAACTAGGTACTCCCGGATTTTGGTATCGAAGTAAAAGAATAACAGCTAAAAATGGTGTTATTCATCTAGCAATGATATGTGAAACTGTAAAAAAACACAAAACAAAAGATTTACAGGGATATGTCGCGGCAGTGTCTAATTTATTAGGGATATGTCACGGTAGTGTTTAATTTATTTGTGGGTAATAGTGGATAACTGAGAAGGCTATTCATATTTTGATCTTGCGTCAACTTATTGGTTTAAAAGCAATTGATTTTTTAGTTTTAAAAGCATATTGACTTTTTTTAGTTTTAAAAGAAAGTTGATTTTTTTCCAAAATGACAAGGGATATTGGGAAAAGCGTAAAGACACATATAATATAAAGTATTAAATAAATAATAAATATTAAAATTAAAATTTATATAATATATATATAGAAATAGAATTATTTTAAATAATTTGTTGTTGTTTTATTAAAAATTAAATTATATATGTAAAAATTAAATTTTATATTTTTTAAATTTTTATTTTTAAAACAACATATTTTATTATATATATACTGTATATGCGTGTGTGTCTTTTTGGATTATTTTTAAATATAATTGTTGTTGTTGTTTATTGTTATTTATTTTATTTAAAAGCAAGTTTTTTTTTTGTTTCCCAAATTGATAGGGATATTGACCAAAGCATAAAAGTATAATTATTTTAAAATTTAAAATATAAAATATTAAAATTAATTAAATAATTTTAAAAAATTTATATATATTTATATATAATATATATATATATATATATTATGAATTATTTAAAAATATTATTATTATTTTATTTTGAAATCATTTTAATTGGTTTTACTTATAATATTTTTTTGTTATGGTTAAATTATTATATTTTAATTAAATTAAAATAAAATAATTTTTTATAGGTTTTGCTATTTTATTTTATACACAATGGGAAGAGAGAGGAGGTTGATTTTAGATTAAAAAAGAGAAATTGAGTTTATGAATTTTGTTAAAATAATTTTGATGGTTAAAGTTATGGTTTTAATATTAACTTTATTGGAGTGCCACTTTTCATTGAATTTTAGCAAGAGTTTATAGAGATCAAATTCGTTGAGGTGTAAAACACTTTTAGATTGTAAAACTTGAAATAGTTTTGTACATGGGGAGAGTTGATCCCTCTTATCAATTGAGTGATCAATGGTTATTATGTATTTATATTGATTAAATAACATGTTTTAATGTATAAATGGATGCTCCTTGAAAATAGCCTTGGACACTTGGATTGGATAGTGTAGATTACACAACTTCACCATAATAATTCATTTTTTAATTACTAAATATAATATATACATGGTTTTTTTAAACCATAACACACAAAAGAGGCAGTCACACATATGACAATGAAATAATTTATTTAATATGCACATGTGAATACTTTATTTATGACGGTGTTGTTCTCAATATTAAAAAATAATAAAAAAATATTTTTAAACTTTTAATCGCTTTATCTATATTTAAACTTGATATAAAAGTATTATATTTCACATAGACATCAAAATGTTTTATTTATTATTGAGAGTAGGAGGAAAATATTTTACCACGTCTCCCTTATACTAATTTGTAATACTGACAATGAATGTTTTATAATGCTCCTTATTAAAACCAACCAAATATGTATATTCATTAAAGTTGTCAACTAGATTTGAGATTGAATCCATGTCCCGAAGGAAAGAAATGCCAAGGTCCCAATGAATCCAAATTCATTCGAGATTGAATCCATGTCCCGAAGGAAAGAAGTGCCAAGGTCCCAATGGAACCAAATTCGCAGCCCCCATGAATAACATATCTTTCGCTCTCTCATCAACTGCACTTCTTCAAGCCCACTACTTTGGGTAGTCAAAATGAGTTTACAAGTTGAATTTCCTGAACAATCCATCATTTCCATTTAATTACATGAACACTCCTCCTTAAAGTGGTTCCCTTCAACTCCACCATACAAGTGGTTTTAAAAGATACGAGTTTTGTTGGGCCAAAGAGCCATATTCATGTATACAATTTCTTCGTAGTTGGGCAAGGCATAGGGAACTACAATCCATGCTCTGGGCCTAAATACTTCAATCTGGTGGACTCTCCCTAGAGAAACACCGTCGGAGTTCCCAATGGAGGTTGGGTGGCTATTCTGTTGTTCATATATGTTTAATGTTTATAAATATTGGGTAAATTTTGTAGGGGTTTGGTTCATACATTTCACTTGGAGGTTTACACGAGCTACATATTAAAAATGGCATGGTTTGTGTTAGATGGAAATACCCCAAATCAATTTCTTTCATCTTCTAGCCTGCTAGCTCATCATGATGATTAATACATCATCAATGCTCCTACTAATGGTGACCATGGTTGACTAGTTAAACTTGAATGTCTTCTTTCCATAAGAGTTCCAGTAATTTAACATAAGGAAATGCATTCGACCCAATCAACATTGAGATAACATCCACTTTGTGGTCTAATGCATTTTTTGAATATTTTGTGCGCGTACTCCATCCCCAGTGAATGAGTAAGTAGCGGCTGACTTTACGTATCCCCAGAAGTAGCTCGCTCATCCACTCACCATTGGCTTCGTCAATGAAATAGAAAGCTATGATGGAGGCAGTTCCATGCGTTTCATGGTCTTGTGAGTCCCAATCTGAACGAATTTCCACTGTCTCATTGAAGGGGACAAATGTGGCTTCATAGCCTTTGTAGAAACACCATGCTCCAACCAATACATCCACATCAACATAATAATAAACAGGGTGAAATGTTAGCATGTAAAATTGTGCTCCATCTACAAAACTTTTTGGTCCTTGATGATGGATGGAGTAACCATTGAAAAGTTGGACATATCAAAAATCCATTACATAGTCCGCTTTTAGAAATCTCACTAGAGACCAAGGCTCCATCTACAAAACTCTTTGGCCCCTGATGATGGATGGAGTAACCATCGAAAAGTTGGACATATCAAAAATCCATTACATAGTTAGCTTTTGGAAATCTCTAACAAATTGAAATTATATATTTTTTATGAATTTAATAATTTAAATTTATTTTTCCTATCATTTTGACAAAATTTAATAAAATTTATAATATATGATATAAATATTTAAACTCCAATTTTAACATTTATTATATATATAATTTTTATTTTTCCTTATTAAATAAACTTGATTATAAAATTAAATTATAAAAGTAAAAAATCAATAAATAATATTGAAATGGTGTTTATTAAAATAACTCTAAAGCTATCATAACTTTAGTTCTACCAAGAATTCAGAGAGGTCAAATGTGTCACTATGCATATCTAGAGATCTAATCCCTCTCAACTCATGGTAGATGTGCACAGTAATAAAATGCTTAAACACAAAGTTTTTTTTTTTTTTTTCATCCATATTATATTCTAAAACAGAATAGATATATCCATTTTTATTATAATATTTTTTTATATGTTATAATCAACCCTAGGGATGGGATTGTTGGAATAAACAACTTTATATTAGCAAAACAATTGTACATAGGTTACATGCAAAAATTCTAGGTGAGTCCGGGCTCCAAGGCCCCTCTAATAATAGTTTGATAAGGACCATTTGCCCCAAAAAGTGGAAACCAGTTAGCCTGTTAAGGAGGGAACAATCTGATATACATTCATTGTCCAAGAAAAATTCCAAAGCATAGATAAGTTACATAAGCCTTCTATGAAAGTGATTACATATGCGGCAAACTGTACACGTGCCACTATGGGAGAAAAGGAAAAAAAAAGAAAGTAAAACAAGCTATTGAACCTTTTCATTCTGTGTGCTTGCCCTTTGAACCTGAAAGAGATGGTGTCGCATGACAATCAACAACTTCAACATTTCTGATGGTGTCGCATGACTAAAAACAACTCCAACATCTCTCATGATGCCAAAGGGACCTACATCTGGAATTTCCTCCATAATGGAGCAACTAAAGAGGTTGGGGCATGGAGGATAGGGTAACATGTCAATGAGCTGAACACCATTGTTGCAGAGTGGCTACTAGCTACTCTCCTTAGCAACAAATTGCTGATTTGGAGGACCTTGGTTAGACAAACCAATGCCATGACCATCCCTAGATAATAGAGGGAGAAGGAGAGTTAGGTTGTTGAGAAGGATATAAGTAGAACGACCTTTCTAGAGAGCTTAAAGATGTGGAGGTATCAGGAATAAGAGGAAAATATATGCCAATGGTTCTAGAGAGGTGGCGAAGCAAGGTTCAGTTATGGCTAATTTATGCATTTGATTCTACTACCCTTCTTTTGGCTCTAGCACATGCTCATTCCAACTTCCAGAGATGACATGCCAACAAATACATTATTGCCTAGTGCCCATCAAGTCTTTTATGCTCCTCCACTTCCATGGTGAAAACACTGTGTTTGATGTGTTTAGGAATGTCTAGATCAAATAATTCCATGTGGTCTCCTAGCTAGGGAGCACTTGATGGGCACCCATGCCCTTTACCACCATGACAAGTGTGTCCTCACTCTCTTAACATGGTGCCCATCCAAGGAGTTGTAAGATCTGTAGAAGGAGCTTAGATTGCATAGGATGTGGGAGAAAAGATAAGCATGATTCTTTTCTGTTCGAGTAGTAATATGTTGAAATAAATGGAGTGGCCACTCAGTAGGTACAAAGGCATGAGAATGTTCAATAATTGAAACATTAAAACTGACAGGAGGGCGATCATCAAGTAGATGTGGAGGATTCGAAAAGGATGGGATATAATGCCTTGAGGTTAGATTACATGGTTTAAAACATTTAAGTAGGGTCGTTAGATGGAAGTGAATGTCATGGTAGGTGTGGGTGGTGTCTTGCCCAAGATATTGGGGTGTGATTAACTAGGAGACACTCAGAGCTAGTCGATGAAGGTCCTAATCGACAATGTGGTTGCAATGGAGAGACCATGCAATGATGGTCAAGGAGGACATAGACTAGTTCTCACATTTCACTTGTTCTTCCACTCCCTTCTTTTCAAGAAAGTATGATGGCGAATTAGCTTTTTGCCTTGTGTTGGAAAAGATAATAATCTCCTTTTGAGAGAACAAGGCTAATTGTAGCATGTTTTTATCTAGTCTCCAGCTGATGAAACATTTGCAGGAAGGAATGTCATTGAGAAGCTTATGTGTTACTTGGATGATGAGCTTGGAGTTCCCTTGAACTATTAGAAGAAATAGGTGGTTTCTCTTTGCTATGCGAAGTCCCTGGATCAATGCTTCAAGCTCAATTGTGATATTTATATCATAACCAAGGTATGTCTTGTATATATTGATGACCCCCATTTGTGATTTTGAATGACCCCTCCAATTCCAACATCCCTCGAGCTTCCTTTGGAAACCCCATCAAAGTTAAGTTTGAAATGATTAAATGAAGGAGGCTTCCATACATCAATAGAGGAAATTGTTGTGCGACATCATGAGGATGCTTCCTAAGTCCTGAAGACCTTAAGACTCCACCATGCTAGGATCTCCTGCTTTAATGGAGGAACTTGGAGTTATTTTTTATCCAAATTGGAAAGGGCCAATGCCTCCTCAATATGGTTATGGAAGAGATTGCAAATTCTCTATGGAGTTTTTTGCTTATTATTGAATATTTTTTGGTTTCTCTCTTTCCACATTTCCCAAGTTAAGAGACTTGGAGCTATGGTCCAAATACCATTAAGGATGGGACTTTTGAAGGGATTTTTAGCCTAGTTTTTGAAGCATTGGGTGATGTTTCCCTACTTCTAATTGAAGTGTTGGAAATCATGTGCTAGCTTACTCCATAAGTTGTTTGTAATAGTGTAAGAGCCAAATAGGGGATTTATTGTCTATTGTTTGGCTTTGCACATGCAAAATAGAGAGGGGCCTTGAAAGAACCTTTTCAAAAGGTTGTCCAAGAGAGGGCTCAAAATATTGAAAGAACCTTTTCAAAAGGTTGTCCCAAGTGAGGGTTCAAAATATGATGAAGAGCCAACTGAAAGTTTTCACTTTTGGCCAAGTGTGTATGAACCATAGGTCTCTCTAGAAAGGGCCTGGGTTTGGTAGTCTATGCTGATTTGGGATGTGGTATGCCTCCTTGAATGAAAAAGATCTAAGGTTGTTGTAGCCCCATCTAAGGATATCTAAACCTTCTTTCTGCCCTATGGATCTTTGATAGGGAGCTTGTTCAAGGCAATATCTATTATTATAAATGGATGTTATAAATAATACTGAGGAACTTATTAAAATTGGAATAATCGCAAATCCCTCGGAAAATGGTGGTTGGGGATCCACGTGGCACTAATCTATCTTTTTTAATTTATTAAAAGTAATGGAGCATTTTGCTGAATAAAATTTGCTTAAATATAAATGAATGTTATAACTAATAATGAGTAACTTATTAGAATTGGTATAATTTCAACATGGAGGAACTTATTAGAATTGGAATAATCCCAAATCCCTAGGAAATTGGTGGGTGGGGAGCCATTTGACCTGAATCTAATTTTTTAAATTTATTAAAAATAATGGACCATTATGCTAAATAAAATTTGGTTATATATAAATCAATGTTATAAATAATAATGAGCAACTAATTAGAATTGGAAGAATTTCAAATCCCTAGGAAATTGGTAAGCAGGGAGGCACATGGCATGAATCTAATTTTTAAAATTTATTAAAATTCAATGTAACTTAATGAACTTTCTAATACATTACAGGTATTGATAAACATTACGAAGAACCATGCCATTAACAAACAATCTAGACCCTCAATTAAAAAAACAAGTCAACAAACCTTCTTCCAAAAAAAATTCATATATATATACCTATCACCAAAATAGAAATATAAAACTAATGATAAATAAAATAAAACTATTTATAAATTAATTAGAAGCATTAACATTATAAAATAAAAAAATCAAAGAAATAATATGCAATTGAATTTATATATATTGATTACTTATGAATAAATTTTTATATATAAATGAATGTTATAAATAATAATGAGGAAGTTATTAGAATTGGTATAATTTTAACATAGAAGAACTTATTAAAATTTGAATAATCTCAAATTCCTAAAAAATTGATCGGTGGGGAATCAGTTGGCCCTAAGTCTAATTCTTTAAATTTACTAAAAGTCAATACAACTTAACAAACTTTGTAATGCATTACACTAGTTGATAAACATTAAAAAGAAGCATACCCTTGGCAATCAATCTAGATCTCGATTCAAAAAAAAAATCAAAAAACCTCTCTCCATCCATAATTCATATAATATTATATAATTATATATATATATATTTATATATATATACATATCAACAAATAAAGTTATAAAACTATCTAAAATAAAACAACACTATTTATGAATTAATGAGAACCATTTGCGTTATAACATAAAATAATTAAATCTAAACCAAGTAATTGAAAATTAATTAAAAATAAAAACACAATGAAATTTTATCTACTTGTTATTTCAACCCATAAAATATACATATGTTTTATTCTAAGTTTGTCTTTGATTCCATTATGATATTAAGCAACGTATGCGATGGGAGCTTGTGGCTTTCTATTCAATTAATTCTTTGCACATTAAATATTTTAATTTCCACTTGGCCCGAATCTAATTTTTTAAATTTATTAAAAGTAATGAACTGTTTTGCTAAATAAAATTTGCTTTAATATAAATTAATGTTATAAATAATGAGGCCGCATAGCTAGAATTCAATGCCACTTAGTTTAATAAAATATTTTAATATCACCTTGTCCTGAGGATGGACCACCTTAATTGGTTCAAAACGTGGACCAAATCCTAACTATGTGATTAATCCAAAGACTTCTATCTACATTATGGATCACAAAAGTTTTAGATGTAACATATATGAATATTTGTTTAACATTTCTGTGTTTATTATTTTTTAAAATATAGTTAAGAATTTTTTTTTTGGTGATTAAAAGGTATATATATATAATATATATATATATATATATATATTATATATATATATATATTCTTATATATATATATTATATATATATATATAGATATATTATATATATATATATAAATTGACGTTGAAAGAGAATGATAACAACGTTAACAATTATTTATTTTAATATGAATGCAGTTTGGCAATTTTTATATAATGCTCATATTACAGTACCACATGTTCATGTCATGTTCATAGAATATTAGATTGAACATTAACCAAAGTTGTACAAGTTGTACATATGTTATTTTACATATTTTTTTTCAAATTTATATTTTTTAAATTATTTTTTTGTAAATTAAAAAATAAAACCCATAAAAATTGTCTATTCAATACTTTACACCAATGAGAATATGGAACTTTTGAATTTAATTACAAATTATTTGTGTTTATTGTGCATCCCCACATCCACAAGCTTTTAAATCAAGCAATCAAGCAACGGTTCTCTAAACCATGGACTCAGAGCCTCATTATCTCTATTTTTAATAGTGGTAATACAAATAACCCCTCTAGTTATTGGACAATTATGATCAACCCTCTCTTAGCCAAGTTAAATGGTATTATTTTGGAAAATAAGTTGAGCATATGGCTTGAAAGTAAAGGTAAGCGGGCTAAAGGCCAAGCATGTTTTAGAAGGCACCACTCAACAACGGACCACCTCGTTGTGCTTAGGATCATTATGGAGGAATGTCGCAATGATAATTCCAATCTCTTTTGTTGCTTTGTGGACTTTGGAAAGGCTTTTGATATGGTTCCTAGAAACAGCGTCTGGAATAGATTAGAAGAGATAAAGGTTCCTTTTGAGTTGAGATTTGTTGCTATAAGGTTATATGAGAATGTAATTGCCAAGTTAAAGAGAAATGAGGGGTGGTTGAAAGATATTAAGTGTAATATCAAAGTTAAACAAGGTTGCCCCCTCTCCCCTACGTTATTTGGCATTTACATTGACAATATAGAAGTTTTTTTAGAGGAAGCAGGCTATGTTGGCACGATCTTAGCTGGGATAGTCATCATCCTTCTTCTCTATGCTAACGATATTGTTCTTCTCCCAAGGTGCCCATCTGATCTTGATAAGCAGCTTAGACGCCTTAAGGATTTATGCTCTACCATGGATATGACTGTTAACACTGACAAAACAAAAGTTATGATTATCAAATCCAAGAAGGACACTTACACTAATTTTATGTATGACAATAGTAACTTGGAGGAAATGTCCCCTTACAAGTACCTAGGAATTGATATTCATGACAAGCTCAACTGGAACTATAGCATTGAGAAAAGGATTAATCGAGGGTGGAAAGCTTATTTTGGTCTTGAAAAAAATTGTAAAATGGCAAACCTTGTAATGTGGAATAGAAAGAAGTTCCTCTTTGAAACTTTAGTCACTCATGTTATCTTATATGGATGTGAGGTATGGGGTTTCAGCATCTCTAGAGAATCCTAGAGAAATATTGAGCAAATCCAGAAGCATTTTATAACGTATAACCTCAAAATTAAAAGCAATACACCCTATCCTATTCTCCTTATAGAAGTGGGTCTTTCCGCTATTGAGAGCCTAGCTATGACTAGACTTCTGTTGTACAAGCACAAACTCAATAACATAGGAGACCATAGACTTCTTATGCTAGATTTAAATTCCAGCCAAAACCACCTAAGGCTCAAATGAGGTTGGTATAGAGACACCAGGGCCTGGTTAAACCATTGGGGGATCGATGAGAATGTTGCATTGCAAAACATTAATAACATTAAAAATATTGTTACTTCTAAGTTCAAAGAAAAAATGTGGTGTGAGAAAGATTTAGCAGATGAAAGAAAATTAAGATATTATAAAGAGGTCATCAACCCCACCCTAGAAGATCAAAAGTATCTCTCTATTTTAACTAGCTCAAAGAAGAAATTAATATAGCTAAGATTAGAATGAACTCTCATGAGCTCCATAGTGAAACAAGACATTGGGCAATTCCTAAAACACCATGGATGGAAAGGATCTGCCATCTCTGTGAGAATATGAACATCGAGGATGAAAATCACTTCCTTTTAGAGTTCCCTGCGTACAACCACATTAGATCTCAGTTTCATAATCTTTGTTGCAATATTGACCTTCCTAGACTTTTACGATGTCAAAATTATAGTGAGCTCGGGAGGCTTCTCAACAAGCTTTTTAAGAATAGGAATCAAATGTTAAATCAAACTAAATAATTTATTTCTTTAGGTCCAATAGACCAAAGTTTGGTCTCAGTGGACATTAACCATCATCATCATCAGTAAGTAATATATAATGTTATTTTTCAAATTATTTATATTTATTGTACATTGTAATTAGTGATATAGTACACAAAGTTCAATTCTTGTCATCATTACACAATAAGAAGGGAGACATTTCAACCAATCATATTTGAGATAAATAGAAATAAATTTTATTTAAGATAATAAATTTAATTTCATAATGTTAAACTTTTGATAGATTTTAAAGTTTTTAAGTCAAAGAAAAATTAATGGCAAGTCAGGGAAGTATAATAATGAACAATTTATTAGAATTTAAAGAATTTAAAATCCCTAAGAAATTGGTGGGTGGGGAGGCACATGGCACGAATCCAATTTTTTAAATTTATTAAAAGTTAATGCAACTTAACAAAAATTTTAATACACTACAATTGTTGATAAACATTAAGAAGAAGCAAGCCCTTAACAATCAATCTAGAGACTCAATTCAAAAAAGTCAAACCTTCTAGAGTTCATATATATACACCTATTAACAAAATAAAGATATAAGACTAATCATAAATAAAATAAAACTATTTATAAATTAAGTAAAACCATTAGCGTTATAACCTTAAAAAAAAAAATTAAATCTAAACCAAATAATTGAAAATTAATTAAAAATAAAAACACATTGAAAATTTACCTACTTATTATTTCACCCGATAAAATATATATGTTTTCTACTCTAAGTTATTTCACCCCCATAAAACATATATATGTTTTCTGTTCTAAGTTTGTCTGTCATGCGATTATGATATTAAGCCACGTATGTGATCGGAGCGTGTGCCTATTTGTGTTTTTGATTCTTTGCACCTTAAAGAAGTAGTCCGTCTAATAAAAAGAACACGATATGGTTATGTTTCAAGACATGAACGCAGAGAATATTAGTTTAAATGTATAAAAAATAATTGAAGGTAAAAAATTCTGCAAGAAATAATATGCAATTTCTGCCAGAAGAAAAACAAGTATGGAATACCATTGGATTCTGAAGGATGGATTATGGAGGCTAATATTTCTTCACTTTTGCCCGAAGAAATACATGTATTGAATACCACTAGATTCTGAAGGAAGGATCATGGAGGCCAATATCTGTTCAATTTTTCCGTAAGAAAATAAGTACTCAGTACAACTGGATTTTGAAGAAAGGATCATGGAGACCAATTTTCTTCAGTTTTCGTTAATCTATAAAATGCAAGGCATTTGTGACGCTGGGCCAAATAATTTAGTTGGACTTGGGTTGTGAGACGAATATCGAAAGAAATCTAAGTGGAATCTGAGATTTATCGATTCTTAGAGGTTAAATGCTTTCCTCTATCCTACTAAGAGCTTATGCTCACTACTGTACATTTATTAGAGTTATTTAATTCGCCTGAAATAATGATTATACACTCTTTTATTTGAACCTTTCCATGAACAGTTCAATTATTCGTAATTATATATCTAGTTAAGGATCAATCCGTGCTAGTGATTCTATTTCCTCTCTTATGACCATCTCCCCATCTATACTCAACAGATCTATTTGAAATGCCAAACAAGTTCCCAGAATGACCACTTTTACAGCATCTGACAAATCTACGTCATTAAGTCCCAATTGTTGAGTAACCAAGACTTGTTCTATTTCCACCATGGCGAAAAGTAGGTTCGCTATATAGGAACAGGGATCCAATGGTGTTGAAACTAAAAATCTCTAACAATCCGGAAGATAATCAGGCTCCACATTCAACATGAATTTTGTCATGAGAGTTTCATAACTAGAAAACCTCTTTGGTTTCTTAACATCTCTTGTATGTGTCATTAAGAGATGCATGTCCTTCTCCCTCTTCTACTGTATAGATAATCCATGCTCGTCTCTTCTGTTAGTATTGACAACAATTAATAAAGTTTTTATGTAATTTTTATTAGGTGGTTGCATACCGAATAATCTGTTATTCGGTTACGGTTATGTAACGAATAGATAGGCATAATATAAAACAATGTAATACACATGAATAAACATAAGCGCGGAGAATCATCCATTCATTCAGTTTCATTATATCTTGGCTAAATGTTCTCTCTTGTTTCTTTCATACTTTTATCTGTCTATATCTACAATTGGTATCAGAGCCACAAGGGCGGTGAACCTGGGCATGAAAGAACTGTTGCTGCGTGAGAACTGTTGCTGCATGAAAGTGCTGTTGCTCTACGTGCGTAAAGACCAGAAGTTGTTGTTGCGTGCTGCCAGAGAGCCGCTGTCCAGGAAGTCTGTGTGCACGGAGTGTGAGGTTGCGTGAGATTGTGCTGTCCAGTAAAGACCAGGAGTTGCTGTTGCTCTGCGTGCGTAAAGACCAGAAGTTGCTGTTGCGTGCTGCCAGAGAGCCGCTGTCCAGGAAGTCTGTGTGCATGGAGCGTGAGGTTGCGTGAGATTGTGCTGTCCAGTAAAGACCATGAGTTGTTGTTGCTCTGCATGTGTAAAGACCAGAAGTTGCTATTGCGTGTTGCCAGAGAACCGCTGCCTAGGAAGTCTGTGTGCGTGGAGCGTGAGGTTGCGTGAGATTGAAGTGTTCAGAACCTGCATATAAAGACCAGAACGCTTTTTACAGTGTGGGCTGCTCAGCGTGCAAAGAAAACCCCTGAGTCTGCGTGAGTGCTGGGTGCTTGAAGGAAACCAGAAGAGGATTTCGATCAGCAAAAGAAGTCCGAGTATTTTATTGTTTTTGTTTGTCTCAGAAATTTTTTTTTCCATAAAGCAGTCAGGAAACAAGAACATAAATTTTTTTTTCCAGAAAGTAGTCAAGAAACAAGAACAGTTTTTTGTTCTCTCAGAAATTTTTTCAGGGTTTTAAGAAAAGAAGACATTTTTTTATTATTGAAGAGAATTTTTCATGGTTTTTTTTTTCTAGTTGGAGAAATAAGGAGTTTTTTTCTTTTAAAGGAATATAAAACCCTAGAGAGTCTCAAACCCTAGGAAAGGAAAAATGGCCAAGATGTCGAATGCAAAATTCGAGGTGGAGAAATTCACCGAAAAGAGCAATTTTGCTCTTTGGAAACTGAAGGTTAAGGATCTGCTTGTGCAACGAGGGTTGCACAAGGCATTGGATGGGGCGACTAAAAAGCCTGCAACCATGACTACTTCAGACTGGGAGGACTTGGATGCCCGAGCTCTCAGTACCATCCGGCTATGTCTAGCGGATGAAGTTCTCTTCAACATTGTTGAAGAGACTACGGCGTCACGATTGTGGGAAAAACTTGAAAATATCTATATGACAAAATCATTAACCAACAAAATTTATCTGAAAGGGCAGTTATATAGTCTTCGAATGAAAGAAGGTTCAAACGTTGTAGAACATTTGAATGTTTTTAATACACTAATATGTCAATTAACAGATATGGAAGTCAAAATACAGGAAGAAGATAAAACCATAACCTTGTTGTGTTCTCTGCCTGAATCATGGGATCACTTCATAACTTCAATCAGTTTCAGCTCTGCTGATTCTTTGAAGTTTGAATCAGTCGTGGGAGCTCTTCTGTCTGAAGAAGTATGAAAGAAATCCAACATTGAAACAGTTGCATCAGAAGCCATGGTCGTGAGAGGACGCTCAAAGGAAAGAGAAGAAAAACCAAGGGGAACTTCCAGATCGAAATCGAAATGAAAGAAGTCTAAGGATAAATGTTGGAACTGCAATAAAGACACTTGAAGAAGGACTGTTGGAAACGAAAGGAATCCGAAAACCTGAAGAACGAAGTGAATCAGGTCGATTCAGGTATGATAGACGAAGTTTTATCTGTTGAAGAATTGTGTATGATAGATGAAACTTCACCTGAATGTAATATCTCTAAGGGTGTAGATAGCTGGCTGTTAGACTCTGGTGCTTCACATCACATGTGCCCACATAGAAACTGGTTTACCTCATATGAAAATGTAAACGGTAGTTCTGTGTTTATGGGTAACAATATGTCATGTCAGACTGTTGGGATGGGAGATATCAGGATTAAGATGTATGATAACACAGTTAAAACATTAACTAGTGTTAGACATGTACCTGATTTGAAGAAAATTTTGATTTCTTTGGGAGTTTTGGATTCAGATGGTTATAAGTTTACAGGTTAGGATGGCGTCTTGAAAGTCTTTAAAGGAGCACTTGTGGTTATGAAGGAAGAAAAGGTCGGAAATCTTTACAGGTTAAAAGGAAGTACTCAGATCAGTGAATCAGCGGTTGCGTCAGAAAAGGAAGAAGCAGGCACTCGTCTATGGCATTAGCGACTGGGTCATATGAGCGAGAAAGGTCTTCAGATATTGATGAAGTGTAAATATCTTCCAGGTCTGAAATCCTTGAATTTAGATTTCTGTAAACATTGTGTGTATGGCAAATAGTGTAAACAGAGGTTTAAAGTTGGAAATTATAATTGTAAAGATGTTTTAGACTACATTCATTCTGATCTGTGGGGGCCTTCCCCTGTTATGTCATATGGAGATGCACTGTATTTTTTAACATTTATTGATGATTACTCCCGGAAAGTTTGGATCTATATGCTAAAAAGGAAAGCTGATGTATTAAATGTCTTTAAACAATTTAAAGTAATGGTAGAGAAAAGAACATGCAAATCTATTAAATGCTTAAGAACTGACAATGGTGGTGAGTTCACTTCAGGTGAATTTGAACAATACTGTAAGGATGAGAGAATTGTTAGACACAAAACTGTTGTTTATACTCCTCAGCAAAATGGTGTTGCTGAGCGTATGAATCAGACTCTTATGGAAAGAGCCAGAAGCATGATCAGCAATGCTAACCTGCAAAAGGAGTTGTGGGCAGAAGCAATATCTACTGCTTGTTATTTAGTTAACAAATCACCTTCAGTAGCAATTGATTGTAAAATTCCTGAAGAAGTTTGGACGGGTCAGTCTTCTGACTATTCACATTTGAGGATATTTGGCTGTGATGCTTATTCTCTCATTCCGAAAAATCAGCGTTCAAAATTAGATCCAAATTCGAAATGTTATGTATTTGTTGGGTATGACTATGCAGTGAAAGGATATAGGTTGTGGGATCCTACATTGCAGAAAATAGTCATTAGTAGAGATGTAACATTTGATGAATCCTCTCTTTTAAAATCATCTGTTGAAAGAATTGAACAGGAACAGGTATCGCCAAATCAATGAGTTCAGTTGGAGGCTAGACTTTTCAGTGACAGTCGAAAGGACGGAGAAACCTCTGGAGAAACAGGTGTTGAAGACACAAAGGAAGCCATTGAAGCTTCTGAACCAGTGCAAGTTTCTGAACCAGTTCAGCAACCAGTTGCTCTAAGAAGGTCTACAAGGGAAAGGAAAATTCCAAAAAGGTATGAAGATTCTGCTTCATCTTTTGCTTTGATTACTAAAGATGGGGAACCTTCTTGTTATCACTTGAAGCATAGAGATACAGATAAGCAAA
>APFE030150997.1:0-10648 GCA_000404065.3 Pinus taeda | reverse complement strand
CATCTTATCCCAGTTTTATTTCAAATTAATATATGCCTAGATACCTCCTAAAAACTTCTTTTATTTCAAATTAATATATGCCTTCACACGGAGGTCCGAGTCTCTTTTATTTATTTAAAAAAAAAAAAATTAATATCAAAATATTTTTTAATTTAATGTTTTATCGGTTAATTTGTATTAACATAAATAAATAATGTTTTTTAGGTTTGTTTTGTATTTTATTTATATGTGAAAAGGGTTAAATTTTGAAGTAAATATTTCATTTTAATTAAAAGTTGTATGTGTAAATATATTTTGTAGTTACGAATATGAAAAAAAAATAGTTTATATAATTTATAAATAAAATATTTGGAAAAAATAAGTTAATTGATAATATCATAATTCTAGTAAAACATATTTAATTTTTTTTTGAAAAACACATACACATATTTTTCATAGCTTTTTACTCACAATGCTATTAAAATCTTAAACCAATCTTTTAATCGTCATTCCTTAAACTAATATTTTAATTACCATTTAACATGAGCCAATTTTGTTTTTATTATTATTATTATTTATAAATGAAAAGTATTCTTTCAGATTTCTAGATATAAGATAAATATATCAAATATCTAATACTTTTTCATTTTAAAATAGTAATTATAAAATTTAGAATATAATGATAAATTAATAAAAACAATGAAGATTTGTAATATGATGATACTCAAAATATAATAATGATAATTATATAAAAATAATAAATTTTAAAAATAACCCCCCTTAAAATAACAATATAATAATGATAGTAAAATCAATTATTATTCTATTATTTTTATTTTTATTATTATTTAGAATATAATAATAAATTAATAAAAATAATGATAATTGTAGTTTACATGGAAAACTATCTAATACTATACAACTATAGTAATAACATAAAAACTTCCAAATAATTATAATTTTTCCAATAGATTTAAAATAGTGTTTATGCTTATGATGTTGAATGCCTTAGAAGACAACTATAGTGGCCTTGTTCTTTATGGAGATATAAAACACATATGGGGATGGGATGGATTAGAATAGGAGGTTTTAGAAAAATCTCTCATTCCAAACTAATCAATTTCTAAAACCAAAGTGATTGTACATAAATTCTACCAATAACAATGTTATGCTCTTATAATATTCATGTAGTTCTCCTTCATCTCACATTTCCACATGTATGAACATGCTCACACCATAATCTTCTCCAAACCATTCTTGCCTACAAGTAAGGTTGAAATAATATCCATTTCATCAAGTAATTACACCCACCTTTCCATGTGTATCTTTCTAGCTTGCTTGATTACATTGTAAACCATATTCCCTAAGCAAAGTGTATGTCTTGATGTGAGTGGTCATAAGCAAGATAACTAATTTGTATTGGATGACTTCCGCTTCATACTTGGTCACCCATCCGTTCTTGGTAGCTATAATCTTGCTTCATGCATTAGTTTGTGATGGTTTACAACTACCTATCCATTTTTACTAGTTGTCATCTTGGCCCATGCGTTAGCTTAGGATTGTTTTGTAACTATTGATACTTATAAATGTCACCGTGAAACTAGCTTGCTTAAAACAAACACTTTATTTCCAATCAACCAAGTTCATTTTCACTCAACAAATATGCAAGGGAACACCAACTACCCTTATATTGCTAGAAACACAACAATCCACGTTGCACATAGAGTTAAAAGCACAAAAGCATAAGTCTCTTCATAACCACTTAATGCTGAGAGTTTTTAAAAATGAGTAGAGAAGTAGGATTCACTATACATACCTAACTGGGGGTTTCTTATATTGGATCAAAAAACCATATTCTCCTATTATATATTCCTATAGTGTATCTCTTTAGAGACAACTGATTCTTTGTTATGGCACATTATGGATACATTGTGGCACATTGAAGAAAGCATTGGATGGTTGAATGCCTTGCCATAAACATTAGCAAGAATGGAACTGCCAGGAATTGGACACTTTCAAGTCCCATAAACCTTAAATTCCTCAACTTAAAATGGATGCTTCGCGGTGGAGAAAGCTAAATCTACAAGGTATGATATTTGTAAGTAGTTGAAGCGGAGCAATTTTCTGGGAAGATATTCGCAAACTTTTGGTGATTACTTTTGTACATTATACCACCAAATATTAATTCTCTCACATATATCTTCTCTAAATTAAGAACATAATTCTCTCACATATATATTCTCTAAATTAAGAACACAATCCCTCTAATTGGTAGAGGTATTAATTTCATCATCTCTCATTCACTTTTCTGCTATCATAATCGTTGGCAGCATTCAGTTATGGTCCGTGGAATACATGAACACAGATAGAGCTGGATAGGCATAGGCAGCCGGAGCTACAGTTGAGAATTGGCCCTAGAGGAGGCACCAGAGTAAGTAGCAGAGGCATTGGCCCCAGAGGAAGCACTGGAGTAAGTCGTACAAGGTCTCTTTACAGAATTGAATCCCTAGACACAGATCATTGAAACAAGTATTGTGTAGAATAATTTCATCAATACATTTGCCTAATAACGAGTACTCTAGAATAATTCCATCAATGCATTCACATAAATCTACTGCAAATGCATAATAATGAGTACTCTGTCAAAAATTCTCTGATGTCATTTAAATTATTAAAATTAATTTAATTTAATGGGATCTATCGACTTGGCAGAGCAATAAACCAGAGAAAGTGAGCAAGAATTTGTCGATCCCCTGATGCTTGAAACATTTACTACATTGAGAACAATGGTAAAAGGTGCAGCCATTATTTTATATTGGTATGAAAAGAATTCAAAAGGATCCAAAGCTTTTCTTTTAATTTTGCTGGGTAATGGAGGTTTTAATTTTCTTTTAATTTGGATCCATTAAACGTTCATACAACTTTTTTAAAACTGGTAAAATTCTATACATCATGTTATTTTAATTAAATAAGTTTTACCTAGCAGCAAACGTTAATTACTAAATGTGTTATGCAAATAATGTTAGAATGGTAGGTAATCTATACTTTGTAGTAGAAGTATTTAAAATCTACTGGAGACCCAAATTAACTATCTATGATTTATTATCATTTTTTTAAGAGAACAAAATATTTTGGTCTATTGAATGCAAAGGCAATGAAGGGAGGGGTTTAAGGTTGAGTGAACTCAAAATAGCCATAAAAGTTGAATATAACTTTTAGGAATGAAGTTATTGTTTTTTTTATTAAGGGTTGCGGGTTGGTGTGGGTGTGGACTTTAGTGGCATGGTTACTTTGTTCACTAGCCAGTGCTCTAGAAGATTGGAACACATAGTGGGAAACCATTTAAATTCAATCTAACTACTAAATCACTATATAGATATCACAAAATATAGTTGGCCTACTAGAAACTTCTTGCAATTAAAATTTGCAAGAAAGTGACCCGTTAAAATTCCCTCGCGGGAAAGCCAAAAAAAATGAAAATAATCATAAAATCTAATTGGACTTGTAAGTTAGTATTTATTCATTCCACCAACAACACACACTGGACAAAATAATGCTTTTTGATTTAGACACATCAAAATAAAATTGGGTATGAGCAAGAATTAACCGATAATTTGGAAGCTTTCTTTAGTCAAGTTGTAGTTGGTTTCGATGATCAGGTTTTTGAATAATAGTGAAAATAATCATATACTTAAAGTAGAGCCTTGTGGATTCCTAAAGAAGATGAAAACACTAAGTATTTTCATCATTTTGTGAATCATAGAAAGAATGTTAACACAACTTGGAAAATGTTAAGATATCATGGTGTTGAAGTTAGAGTATTTGTTGATTTGGGTTTTTTGGAACTAAAACATATACATAGAGAGGATAATGAGGTTTCTATTATTGAGGTTATCAAAATGATTTCTTATTTATTAGGTTTATGGAGCACAGGGAAACTAGAATCTTTCAGAATAACTATAAAAATATGAGCTTCGAGGTGATGAAGAAGTCTCAGTTATGAGTGTAACAACACTTTTTCATGACAACCTGCGTGTTTTAGCATAACTGTGTGAACTATGGATGTATACGAAATCTATGTGGAAATAAAGTGATGACCTGCTGAAGGGAGGAGCAAACATATCCAAAGCTCTTAGAGGGAAGGCATGTCATACGTTGTTGCATCCCTGTTGAGGGCCTCTTGCGCGCTAGTTCGTTATCCTCTGGCATGCCATGGGTAGGACCATACCGACATCTATTAATTGTCATGACTATCCACCTAACCATAAAATGCATTGTGCTCACAACATTGAAGTCAGACTGGGCAGCGTGAGTGGAGGACAATCTCCCATACTGTCCCATTTTCCTTTTGAATGTGGCAAAGAAACAAAGGAGTTTGTGAACCAAAAATGTCAAAGGTGAAAAGGGAGATAGTCTTTTGGTAGTTTCGTGGAGAGGGAGGACAATCACAGTGTGCAAAATAGACACAAAATGATAGGCTCATGTGCTTACTATGCAGAGAACACACGAAGCATTTTTGGTTGAAGACATAAGATATGAACTCTATTTTTAAGCTATGAGTGAGAAGGCAATAAGAGCGAAGATGGGTGCAAATTTAACACTTGAGACGATTCTTTAGTTTGTACTTCCCCTGCCTAAGGAGGATCTCGCTTGTTTACTGCAAATTCCGAGAAAGTGATGCATCGACCTGATATCCCTCATCTCAAATTCTAATGTTATATCTGAAATACAACATGCAATCAATCTCTCTACATCTATTCGAATTAGATCATCCACATACAACACTAAAATGTGGGGCTTAGACCCAATCAACAAGAAGTATAGGTTGGGATCCACCTCACTCTTGGTGAAGCCTATGTTTTGCATATTGCTATCGCTCCTGGAATACCATGCATTGGGTACCTGTTTGAGTCCATATAGCGATTTATTAAAGCTACATACATAAGTCTCTCTATAATGGACTTCAAACCCATATGGTTGCTCGATATAGGCTTCTTCACATTTATCTGGTGGATGTTCCACCTTGTCTCAAAAGCTATTGAAAGAACTTCTTCAATAAAGGAATATTTGGCTACAGGAAAAAGAGTCTCCTCATAGTCTACTCCCTCTTTATGGGAGAACCCACGAGCCGCAAGAAACATATACCATATTATATACCAACATCCCTCTCTGCTCCAAATACAACAAGTTGAAGCAAACACTCCTTATTTGAGTATTTCTTTATATTCGAATCTACATCCATGTGCTTCTACTATGTTCCATGTCAATCCTTGTGATGTTTTTGTAGGTTTCATTTACCATGGTTCACATACCCATGAACCATTACTTCATGTAAGAAATTGGTTCATTAGCTTTAACACTAAGGGATGGTTTCTTTTGTAGGAGGAAAGGATGTTTGTTATAATCACAATAACAACCTTGAATTGTATGGTTTGAATCTTTGATGCCATGCTCAAGTAAGTGCCAATGTGTGATATCTAAACATTCCTTTGTCTAATTGTAATAGCTCCAACTCCATTAATTTGTAACGGATCATTCCTAATGAATTTTTTCCATCTTGGTGCTAAAATATATGATCATTTGGTTTAGGAGACTTGCGGGTGTAATTTCTTTGATAGTGAGTTCTCCCCTATTGTGTCAATGTAAATTATCCTTTCCCATAACTCTCATTTATTGTTCTTTCTTTAATGGTTGAGTGGAATCCATTAAAGCCACTCATGCTACTATGAAATCAAAGGTTCTTGGGAGATCCTTTTAAATTGGAGATTTATTCTCAAGGTTTAACATAACTTCATTCATGGATGCTACTAAAGAATTCCACCTCCTATAGTGATGACATTTTCATGCCTGCGCCTATGGGTGGTTTAAGACCTTAGATCTTATCAAATTAATAACTCTGAGGAAACTACAATAATTGTTGACCTCAAGGGGCATAACTAATATTCTACATAGTCATGATGAGCTAAACCACGCTGACGCAAATTTGCATTCATCCACTTGGCTAAATTCCCTACACATTGAAATCACCTCACATAAAGTGTCCCTATTTCGTCTCATGTTACCCCCATAATGTTCTCTAGTTCTTCCAACTACTATGCATCATTGATATGAAAACCATATCAAACTCATACACAAGAGTTTTTGGTGTTTTACCTTGATCTCATAAATGATCCAACTAAGGATACCTTCTGGCATCCTTCAACACTATTATATAATTGATCACTCAATAGACTTACATTAGTATTCCATAGGTCCACAACTTATTCTTAGCATATGCAATATATTTGATTTCGTCATTAACATGATTATTTTTGGCGGTTTATAGGATCATGGTATTGGGAAACCCATGGTATTTTCACATGATATTTGATGTGATTAAGCTTATTTTAAGGCTTGAAGGAATCCATTGTAAAATACCTCGAGTGGCTTGGAGCTTGGCTAGCTTGGATTATGGTAACAAAGATATATATCTCCAGTATTGGCTTTCCTGGTAAAGTGTGTCCAAGGTAAATATTGACTCTTATGTACATGTTTTCCATGTGTATAATCATTTGTGTTTATATTATTTCTCTAATTGTGCTATGATACCACATGTTAAAAATGGAGTGTAACTAGAGAAATGAAATAAACTCATGGTACACATGTAAAAAAGAGTCGATATTTACCCTAGAAACCCTTTAGTGGGAAAATTAGAACTAAGCACACAAACACAAACACATATATCGACCTTATCCATTGATTTGACGAAACACTAGGCCACTTGAGGCATTTTATGGAGTTCTTCAAGCCTTTAAATAGGATTCATTACATTAAATACCATGGGTCACCCATGGTATGGGCTCATAAAACACCAATGATAAATCCATCAATGACCAAAACAAGGTTATCTTAACTACTTTGTGAGTCAATATTAACCTAACATAAGACACATAGGATTCATGTTATGGTGAATAATTATCAAGTAGAACATCAATATATAATCTTGTAGATTGTAGGTAAAATAAATGGAATTAAATTTTCTTTATTAATTGATCCAAAAGACAATAAAACATTTATTTCTCCAAATTCATTATTTAGAAGTGGTTTAATGGAATGCAATAAAATTCATTATAAATTGGTTGAGATGAATTTAATTATTAAAAAGAGGTAGAACACTTGTTAAAATATTAACAACTTAATTTAAGAGCATGTCGTGCTTAGATACTATCATATATTACCACCTTGGGATCCTATGTTATATTTCGTGGTACGGATTGGTCAGGAGCTCATGAAATAATTCTAGATATGAAAAGTAAGTTACTTTAATTTGTAGATGATTTAGGGAAAAGGAAAATCTTGGTAGGAACCGAGAGATAAGCAACTCCAAGATTATTTTCAGCCTTACAACTGAAAATGGGACTTAGAGAAGGGTGTTTTATGTATGTGGTAGTTGCTATGAACTAGAAAAATATTCAAAAGATATATAACATCATCAAATATTGTTAGAATTTCTTGATGCATTTCTAGAAGAGTTTCCTAGACTACCATTAAAATGTGAGATATAATTTACTATTGAACTTAAAGCACGAATATAACCTATTTCCAAGCCTCTGTATTGTATCATTATAATAGAATTGTAGGATTTACACATGTGACTTCAAAATATATTGAAGGGTTGACTTAACCTAGTATATAAACTTGGGGAGAACTGGTGATTTTTTTATGAATGAAATATGTGTCTTGGAGGCATTACATTGACTACAAGTAGGTAAATACAAGCACAATTAAAAATCAATACACCTTACGTCAAATTCATGATATTTTGATTGAATGAAATAAGTCACGGTATTTTCTAAAATTGATATATAATGGTCTTTGATATCTAGATTGAAAAATAAGGAAGAAGATGTTTCAAAGGAAACGTTTAATACTTGGTTGGCTACTATGAATTTGTGGTGGTACCTTTTGGGCTAACCAATGGTGTAGAAATAATTACAAGATTGATGAATCAATGATATCCATTGAAACACCCTAGTAGCAAAAAAAGAGAAAAATAAGTAACTCTATGAGTTGAGAATGAAAGAGAATAATGATTGTGAACCCTCTTTAAAAGGGAAACCTCCTTTCGCAATATAACCTGTGTACAAGTTGATATGGCCTCTAAATCTAGGTATCCTTGGTATATATAGGTGACAATGGGTACAATTACAATAAAAGGGTCTAGCAACCAATAAGGACAATATTGATATAATAATATAAGGCCACGGAAAAGGAATTCTCTTCCAACATTTTACACATACCATGGCAAATAATTTTACAAGTCTATCAAAATTAAAATTAATTTAATGAAATCTTTGAAAAAAATTCCAGAACATCAAAAGGCACTCTGTCAAGCAATTTCATCAGTACTAATGTCAAATAATTCAAGAAACATATTAAAATTAAAAATAATTAAACCACACCTTCACAAAACCCTGAGAAACAACAACCCACAGTCTAATCATATATCTCATTTTCGCTATCATATTTAACTTCAAGAGTAAAATCATTTGACCATGTCATTTTCGCATTTGACCGTGTCATTTAATCATATAATAATAGTGAAAGCATTTGACCGTGTCATTTAATTTCATGAAAAGAGTCATGGAGAAAACAGAGGCAACAATGCCTTATTTGGAATTGAATCCTTGTTCATAAATGCGAAAAGCGAGAAAGTAGAGGCAACCATGTCTCATTTGGAATTCATTACAATGGACATTAAAAATGAGTACGTTTTCAAACCATGCCATGTGATACGATTTCTACAAGTCAGTTATGGTCAGTGGAATACATGAACGCAGATAGAGCTGGATAGGCATAGGCAGTCGGAGCTACAGTTGAGAATTGGCCCTAGAGGAAGCACCAGAGTAAGTAGCAGAGGCATTGGCCCCAGAGGAAGCACTGGAGTAAGTCGTACAAGGTCTCTATACAGAATTGAATCCCTAGACACAGATCCCGCGTATTTTAGCATGACTATTTGAACTATGGATGTATACGAAATCTATGTGGAAATAATGTGATGACCGGTTGAAGGGAGGAGCAAACATATCCAAAGCTCTTAGAGGGAAGGCATGTCATACACTGTTGCGTGCCTGTTGAGGGCCTCTTGCGTGCTGGTTGGTTTTCCTATGGCATGCCAAGGGTAGGACCATACCAACATTTATTAATTGTCATGACTAACCACCTCACCATAAAATGCCTTGTGCTGACAACATTGAAGTCGGACTGGGCAGCGTGAGTGGAAAATGACCTCCCATACTATCCCATTTTCTTGTGGAATGTGGCAAAGAAAGAAAGGATTTTGAGAACCAAAAATGTCAGAGGTGAAAAGGGAGAGGGTCTTTTGGTAGTTTCGTGGAGAGGGAGGACAATCAAAGTGCGCAAAATAGACACAAAACGATAGGCTCACATGCTTACTATGCAGAGAACACACGAAGCACCAAAAATCTATGAAACGAGGGATTTTTGGCTGAAGACACAAGAGATGAACTCTATTTTTAAGTTACCAATGTGAAGGCAATAGGAGCGAAGATGGGTGCAAATTTAACACTCGAGACGATTCTTTAGTTTGTACATCCCCTGCCTAAGGAGGATCTCACATGTTTGCTGCAAATCCTGAGAAAGTGATGCATCGACTTGATATCCCTCATCTCAAATTCTAATGCTATATCTGAAATACAACATGCAATCAATCTCTCTACACCTATTTGAATTAGATCATCCACATGCAACACTAAAATGTGGGGCTTCGACCCAATCAACAAGAAGTATAGGTTGGGATCCACCTCACTCTTGGTGAAGCCTATGTTTTGCATATTGCTATCGCTCCTTGAATATCATGCCTTGGGTACCTTTTTGAGTGCATATAGCGATTTATTAAAGCTACATACATAAGTCTCTTTATCATGGACTTCAAACCCATATGGTTGCTCGATATAGACTTCTTCCTCAATGATGACATTGAGGAAGGTGATCTTCACATCTATCTGGTGGATGTTCCACCTTGTCTCAAAAGCTATTGAAAGAACTTCTTCAATAAAGGAATATTTGGCTACAGGGGAAAAAGTCTCCTCATAGTCTACTCCCTCTTTATGGGAGAACCCACGAGCCACAAGAAACATCTACCATATTATTTAGCAACATCACTCTCTGCTCCAAATACAACAAGTTGAATCAAGCACTCCTTATTTGAGTATTTCTTTATATTTGAATCTACATCCATGTGCTTCTACTATCTTCCATGTCAATTCTTGTGATGTTTTTCTAGGTTTCATTTACCATGGTTCACATAACCATGAACCATCACTTCATGTAAGAAATCGGTTCATTAGGTTTAACACTAAGGGATGATTTCTTTTGTAGGAGGAAAGGATGTTTGTTATGATCACAATGACAACCTTGAATTGTATGGTTTGAATCTTTGATGCCATGCTAAAGTAAGTGCCAGTGTGTGATATCTAAACATTCCTTTGTCTAATTGTAACATCTCCAACTCCATTAATTTGTAACCGATCATTCCTAATGAATTTTTTCCATCCTGGTGCTAAAATATATGATCATTTGATTTAGGAGACTTGTGGGTGTAATTTCTTTGATAGAGAGTTCTCCCCTAGTGTGTCAATGTAAATTATCCTTTCCCATAACTCTCATT
>APFE030150995.1:0-46192 GCA_000404065.3 Pinus taeda | reverse complement strand
TAACTATAAAGTAGTTATACTTGATGTTTTGACTTTGACATTTTATGAGAAGAATATACACTCAATTAAGGTTGTTATGCGTTCAATATTTGTAATATGTGATTTTCACATTAATTTTTAAGTTAATCATTATTTTTTGAAAAAATAAGTGATTATTATTATTTTTTTGACATGAAATTCATAAAAAAAGCTATTATTTAACCATTTTTAGTTAAAATTTTCGTATAAAAATTGTGATTTTCGCATGTCAATTGTAGCAAAAAATTATCAAAACGTGTGGTTTTTTAGTTATATTTATGTTAAAAATGGCTATTTTTATGTCCATTGTTAAAAAATATTGTTTTTTAGAAACAATTATTTCTCGTGGATGGAAAAATTAATTAACGATGTATAAAAATGTAGAATATCAAAAATTCAAAATATCGACATTCTTCTTTAAATATGGAAAACAATAAAAATCTCACCACAAAAAAAAAAATTAAAATAAAAACAAGAAAATATGAAGAAAAATACCACTTCAAAAATTATTAAATTTACAAAATAATTATTTACATTTCATACATTAAAAAAAAAAGGCCCTGCTGTAGAATTACCATGTTTTTAAATCAGCGTAAAAAACACTACCATTCTAAAACACAACGTATATAAAAAAATTTATAGTGCCAAAAACTATGCTCTAAAAAACACGTGTGTTCTGCATCACCCCTTTTCAAAATCGGGTCACTTTTTTGCTATCTCTACAAAACGGGTAACAGTATGAGTTCCCGTTTCAAAGTTTACATTGTTTACTAAAATCCATGATGAGATAATGTACCCATGGTAGATGTTGTATATCTACCAAACCGAATAAATCACCCACCAAGTATTTGCTTTTTGACAACCCTTATGCATTGCATAAATTGAGTTTAGACACTACATAAAAATAGTTTAGACACTGCTCAAATTGATAAACAATGTAAATAACTGAAGGCTAAATTTCCTTCTTAATTTCGCTTACACATTGATATTTGTTTTCAATTGCACATCATCTTTTTTAATCTGTCGTTACCTTCTCTGTGTTAGGTGAGTGAGTGACTTTTGTATGCTATTTGTGAATGGATTTCTGTTTGCTTTTATGAGATGTCCTCACACCATGTGTTATGAATTATGGATGATATTATATCACCATTATTGAAATCGATGATGAGATAATGTACCCATGGTAGATGTTGATCTACCAAACTGAATAAATTGCCCACAAAGTGTTTTCTTGTTGACATCCTTTACACACTACATAAATAGAGTTTAGACACTACTCATCCTGATAAAAAATGTAAATAACCGAAGGCTGAATTTCCTTCTTAATATTTGCTTACACATTGATATTTGTTTTCAATTGCACATCATCTTTTTACATTTGCTATTATTTGATCCAACCCTTTAAATTTAGGCCATTCTAGTTCAAGATGGCTTATCCCATTCTGGGACATCTTGACTATTCCTCAAATTATACATGCCACTACAGAGTTGACCCAAATCTACAAAGATGATAAGTTACTCATACCCTGGGAAGGTAATTTTCACAATGAATGTGTAGAAATTTTGAATAATTTAACACATATTCAACAGAGATTATCCTGATCATGTACTATTGCGGAAATCATACACAATACATAAGCTCCTCTACGTTGATCATCAATATAGCAGCATCAATAACAATAAAACATCAAGATCATTCACACATTAACACAGTATGTATCCCGGGGAAAGCATCTCGCTAAAAACCCCAACTATCTGTATATTAATGATTGAGTCATGTAACATTACAAAGTACAATGCTTATCACAAGCAATCCAGTACCAGCTCCACCTGTTACACACAATACAGCTCAGATCTGAATCAATCACTGGCTCAAATCTCTTCCGCTGCTTGCCTGCCTCCGCTGCTCAATACTTGCACAAGAACCGGTGATAATTCCAAGGCAGCCACGTCTTTCCTTGGCTAAATCACGTGAGAACAAGCTACAATGTGGGCAAACTCATTGGCATACTCAATCCCCTGATTTGTGCAAGATCTGGTGCACAACTATAGTCACAACTGATAGCAAACTGATTCTCTAACACCTGTCCCTGCTGAACTGAACATGCACTGACATGCAACTGAGTTAACTGATGTATTCATTAGTTGTATTATGAGTTAATAACTTGTGAATTAATTAATAACTAATTCACCAAATCATCTCTAGTCTATTTTCCAGTTAGACTAAATACAACCAGTTTAACAAAGTTAAACTGAACACAACTCCATCAACTGCACCTCCAGTCCACTAAACTCAACTCACTTGAGTTCTAACTGAAGTCATGCATGCAAATATTCAACTAACCCATAAGAACCACGTATTTCCTTCATGCAATTGCATGTGCCACATCCGTAGCTCGAACTGAAGTGCTCCAAGAGAATAAGACAAAGTTTATAGTCCAAATATTATTGTGAGATAATAATATTTGACTTTTCTATTTTTGACAGCCAGTTTAAAAATAGACTTGATCACTCACACTGTGATCACTCACACTTTCATCAAAAATAGAAGTCCATCTTTTTTTCCAACTTGATCAATCATCCATAAACAACAACCTGCAATCCATAGACATGATCCATATGTCTAAAAATAGACATAGTCTAAAAACAGACTTGCGCCAAAAATAGCCTGCGGGCCCACTTAGTGAAGGCGACTCTTTTCACTAAGCTCCATCATCTTGTTGCAATCTCAACAGAATGAACGGTTCGTTTCTTTATTTGAATGGGATTTTATGTGATTTTAATAAACGATGGCTTATGCGAACCTTCTTTGTGTTAGGTGAGTGAGTGGATTCTGTGTATTGTTTGTGAATGACTTTCTGTTTTCTTTTATGAGATGTCCTGACGCCATACATTGAAATGCATTATAGACGATATTAGATCATCATTACTAAAATCCATGATGAGATAATGTACCCATGGTAGATGTTGAAGATCTACCAAACTGAATAAATCGCCCACCAAGTATTTGCTTTTTGACAACCTTTACACATTGCATAAATTGAGTTTAGACATTGCATAATAAGAGTTTAGACACTACTCAAATTGATAAACAATGTAAATAACTGACGACTAAATTTTCGTCTTAATCTTTGCTCACATATTGATATTTGTTTTCAATTGCACATCATATTTTTGCATCTGTTGTTATTTGATCCAGCCCTTTAAATTTATGGCATTCTGGTTCAAGATGGCTTAGGCCATTCTGGGACGTCTTGACTATTCCTCAAATTCTACATGCCAATACAGAGATAAACACAATAGTAATTTGTTAACATAATTCATCCATCATACCCAATTAATTAGAACTATTTCCGCTCGTACTTATATTCACAAACAATCCATTTTTTTATTAATGTTATTAATACACCTCCATATTAATGTTTCAATATTATTGAAATCTAAGAGAGGAAGAAATATGAGATAACATGGGTTTAGTTGTACTCATAGAATTTAGAGGAGAAAATTTGTTATGATTTTGTCTAGTCGATCTCTTGTCATAAAAAAAAAAGTTAAAATACTCTATCAACAAAAATTTAAAATACTCTATCCTTATTAATAAGTAACACAAACTTACAATGGGTGTATAGGGGGAGGCTAAGCAGAAGGCATATTAGTCCTATAGGATCAAGTAATAGGCTAATAAGAGGTGCCACTCCACTATGGATACCCCTGTCAACATAATCATTTGACCAAAATTTATTGGTTGAATCTAAAACTAATGCCCGTAAGGTCAGTCGATTTTGTTTGAATCTCTCCAAAACAAAATCATAAGCTATGCGATCTTGAATATTAGGCTATACAATCTTATAATAAGAATTTTCTTGCTCCTCAAATGAAGCATCATCAAAACTATATTAGATTTTTCAATACACATCGTACCATGGCTTGAGCAAAATATTATAGAGTCAAACCCATAGTTTGCTATTCTATAAGTATTATGTTTCCTTTTATGAGATGTCCTGAAACCATGCATTGACATGCATTCTGGACAATATTAGATCACCATTACTGAAATCCACGATGAGATAATGTACCCATGGTAGATGTTGTAGATCTACCAAACTAAATATATCGCCCACCAAGTATTTGCTTTTTGACAACCTTTACGCACTGCATAAATTGAGTTTAGGCACCACATAAAAAGAGTTTAGACACTCCTCAAATTGATAAACAATGTAAATAAACGAAGGCTAAATTTCCTTCTTAATCTTCACTTTCACATTGATATTTGTTTTCAATTGCACATCATCTCTTTGCATATGTTGTTACCTTCTATGTGTTATGTGAGTAAGTGGCTTCTGTGTGATGTTTGTCAATGGATTTCCATTTTCTATTATGAGATGTCCTGACATGATGCATTGACATGCATTCTGGATGATATTAGATCACCATTACTAAAATCCATGATGAGATAATGTACCCATGGTAGATGTTGTAGATCTATCAGATTGAATAAATCACCCACCAAGTGTTTGCTTTTTGACAACCTTTACACTGCATAAATTGGGTTTAGACATTGCCCAAATTAATAAATAGTGTAAATAATAGAAGGCTAAATTTCCTTCTTAATCTTCGCTTACACATTGATATTTGTTTTCAATTACACACCATTTGTTTGTATATATTGTTATTTGATCCAATCCTTTAAATTTAGGGCATTCTGGTTCTAGATGACTTAGGCCATTTTTGGACGTCTTGACTATTCCTCAAATTCTACATGCCAATACAGAGACGACCCACATCTACAGAGATGAGAAGTTACTCATACCTTAGGAAGGTAATTTTTGTAGTGAATGAAAGGTTGGTTTCTTTATTTGAATGGGATTTTATGTGCTTTTAACGAATGGTGGCTTATGTGAACCTTCTTTGTGTTAGGTGAGTGAGTAGATTTTGTGTGTTGTTTGTGAATGGATTTTTGTTTGCTTTTATGAGATGTCCTCACACCATGCATTGACATGCATTCTGGATGATATTAGATCATCATTACTGAAATCCATAATGAGATAATGTACCCATGGTAGATGTTGTATATCTACCAAACTGAATAAATCACCCACCAAGTATTTTCTTTTTGACAACCTTTACGCAATACAAAAATTGAGTTTAGATATTACATAAAAAGAGTTTAGACATTGCTCAAATTGATAAATAATGTAAATAACCGAAGGCTAAATTTCTGTCTTAATCTTTGCTTACACATTGATATTTTTTTTCAATTGCACATCATCTTTTTGCATCTACTGTTATTTGATCCAACCCTTTAAATTTAGGGCATTCTAGTTCAGGATGACTTAGGCCATTCTGGGACGTCTTGACTATTCCTCAAATTCTACATGCCAATACAAAGATAAACACAATAGTAATTTGTTAACACAATTCATCCATCATACCCAATGAATTAGAACTATTTCCGCTCGATAAACACAATAGTAATTTGTTAACACAATTCATCCATCATACCCAATGAATTAGAACTATTTCCGCTCATACTTACATTTGCAAAAAATCCAATTTCTGATTAATGTTATTAATACACCTCCATATTAATGTTTCAATATTATTGAAATCTAAGAGAGGAAGAAATATGATATAACATGGGTTGAGTTGTACTCATAGCATTTAGAGGAGAAAATTTGGTATGATTTTTTCCAACTAAGCTCTTGTCATAAAAAAAGAAGGTTAAAATACTCTGTCAACATAAATGTAAAATAATTTGTCCTTATTAATAAATAACATAGTGTTACAGAGGGTGTATAGGGGGAGGCTAAGAAGAAGTCATATTGGTCCTATAAGATCAAGTAATAGGCTAATAAGAGGTTCCACTCCATTTTGGATTCCCCCATCAACATAATCATTTGACCATAATTTACTGGTTGAATCTAAAACTAATGCACGTAAGGTCAGTGGATTTTGTTTGAATTTCACCAAAACAGTTGTTTGAATTTCTCCGAAATAGAATCCTAAGCTATGTCATCTTGAATGTAAGCCTATATAATCTTATAAAAATAATCTTCTTGCTTCTCAAATGAAGCATCATCAAAACTATATCATAGTTTTCAATACACACCGTACCATGGCTTGAGCAAAACATTAGAGAATCAAGCCCATAGTTTGCTATTGTATAAGTATTCTATTTGCTTTTATGAGATGTCCTGACACCATGCGTTGACATGCATTCTAGATGATATTAGATCACCGTTACTGAAATCCATGATGAGATAATGTACCCATGGTAGATGTTGTAGATCTACCAAACTAAATAAATCTCCCACCAAGTATTTGCTTTTTGAAAACCTTTACGCACTCCATATATTGAGTTTAGACAATGCATAAAAAGAGTTTATACACTGCTCAAATTGATAAACAATGTAAATAACTGAAGGCTACATTTCCTTCTTAATCTTCACTTACACATTAATATTTGTTTTCAATTTCACATCATCTTTTTGCATCTAATGTTACCTTCTCTGTGACCTTCTCAGTGTTAGGTGAGTGAGTGGATTCTGTGTGCTGTTTGTGAATGTATTTCTATTTTATTTTATGAGATGTCCTGACACTATGCATTGACATGCATTCTGGATGATATTAGATCACCATTACTGAAATTCATGATGAGATAATGTACCCATGGTAGATATTATAGATCTACCAAACTGAATAAATCGCCCACCAAGTATTTTCTTTTTGACAACCTTTATGCACTACATAAATTGAGTTTAGGCACTACATAATAAGAGTTTAGACACTGCTCAACTTGATAAACAATGTAAATAACCTAAGGCTAAATTTCCTTCTTAATCTTTGCTTACACATTGATATTTGTTTTCAATTGCACATCATCTGTTTGCATCTGATGTTATTTGATCCAACCGTTTAAATTTAGGGCATTCTAGTCCTGGACAACTTAGGCCATTCTCGAATGTCTTAACTATTCCTCAAATTCTACATGCCAATTTGTTAACAATTTTATTTAAATAATTCTGTTTATTGTCTTTGTTATGGTGGATATTAAAAAATGATGAAATGTGAATAGAAGTATTTTATTTTTCATTAAATACTATATTCTCACAATAGAGAAAAAAAATCATACTAAAAATTGGGAAGCAACATTCCAAGAGGATCAAGTAGGAGCCACTGCAAGAATTCTCAAGGTACGAGCAAGAAAAGCCCCAAAAATTGAGAAGTCACATTCCAAGAAGACCAATAGAAGCTATTGCAAAAATTTTGAAGACACTAGTAAAGGGTCTAACTAGACAAATAAAAAATCCTTAATTTAATGATATTTTTGTATTGTAATGAGACATTGGGCATCACAGTTTCCTTTTTATTTTTCACTATTATATTATGTCGAAACTTTTTCACTATTACATTCTGTCATTTATAATATACAAACATAGATCCCTTTAAACACAAATATATTTGAATTTATACCATCATAAATCCCTTTAAACTCATACATACAAGTATAAATTGCTTGCAAATGACTCTTCCCAAACCTTGGACAATATTCCCCACATTGCAGGAAAAGTTAACCTGCAACAAAATTTCTCTAAGTTAGCACGATATGGGCACCCGAAAATGGTTCCTCGATTTGGAACTGTGTACATAAAATATGTGACTCTTACTATATTAGTATGAAGGGACATTAACGTTGCAGGCCTATATGCATAAGAAAACAAGTTTCCTTTCAATCGTAGAGTAAAATTTGATTCTAATCTTGAGTCTGGGAAGTTCAGAGCTCAAGCATAACTTTGTAGACAAAAAAAAACAAAATTCCATGGTAGAGGTTTAGGAAGTCCTGAACAATAGCTTGAATTAGGACCCATTGAAATTCTTAGAAAAATTAATTGGGCATGGAGTCATAAACATAGGTAATCTTAAATGGTTCTTCTCAAAACCAAAAACCTTCAAGATTGTCTAATTCTCATGCAGTACTAGTCCTCATATCTCTTAAAGGTTAAAATACTTTGTCCTTATTAATAAGTAACATAGACTTACACAGGGTGTATAGGGGGAGGCTAAGTAGAAGGCATATTGGCCCTACAGGATCAAGTAATAGGCTAATAGGAGGTGCCACTCCACTGCGGATGCCCTCGTTGGCATAATTGTCATGGCATGTGAGGATATTTTATAGTTGTAGAAATAATTCCAAGGCACATATGTTGCATCTGACCTTAATACTATCTAACCCATAAGCATAAGGAAGTTGGGCACATAGAGGGTTAAGGAAGGGGGAGGTTGAGCAGAAGGCATATCAATTCTGCATAATCAAAGGAGTTGTTTGTATCTTTTCATGTTCAGAATTATGTGTACTCTTGCCATCCTAATTTCTATCACTACTGTTTTGATTGGATTCTATGACTTGTATAAAAATGTACCCATTCTCAAGGCTACAACAACACGGATTTTTGATCCTATGTTTGATTGGATAGAAGCATGGGATATGATTTCCCACCTTCAATATTTAGGCACAATACTTTTTCTACAAAATTTTGAAAATGCATTCAAGTGGCTCTTCTTGGGGATCAAAGTTCAATAATTGGTTGGCATAACCTGTTGAACAATATCCTTAGGATCTTAGCTAATCAGAACTTATATTCAAAGTGTTGATCGCTCAAAAAATTGGAAAGTGGTTGCAAATATCTTGTACATAGCATTTTCTTTTTTGTTTATCCTTCTGTTATAGCCCAGAGTGCAAGGTAGGCATGGGATTCATGCTAATTAATCTTATAGGCATGATAGCCTTGGAATCCTTTGGATTTCAAAGGTGTTCTTTGCACTATGGCTTACTAATTCTGGAATTCTTTGTGTTGATTTAAAATACATTTGTAAGAATATTTGCACTATGGACAATCTCTATAATTATAATACAAAACTCGTTATTGTAGTTAATGTTTTTTTTTTTTTTTTTTTTTTTTTTTAGGGTTACTTGGCACATATTTTTTCAAAACCATAGACAATCAGTCATGCAAAAAGAGATTAAAAAACCAATAACATTGTGATTATGTTCTTTGATGATTGGCGATTTTAGGGCAGCCTGCTTCTTCTCACAAATTTCTTGATAAATCTCTCTACAGAGGTATTCTAGCTGAATTTTCTATTAAAAACGATACTGGAGATCTCAACATGGTTTATGTGCAACATGATCTAGGTGATGAATGAAATTTTTATATTTTATGTGATATCTTTTTACCCTTTCATGGTGGAATTTGTAGCCAATCCTAATAAGTTGTTGAAATGCTTATTTTGACCAAAATTTATTGGTTGAATCTAAAACTAATGCTCATAAGATCAATTGGTTTTGTTTGAATTTCCAAAAATAGAATCACAAGCTATGTGATCTTGAATGTAAGCATATACAATCTTGTGATAAGAATTTTCTTTCTTTTCCATCCTCAAATGAAGCGTCATCAAAACTGTATCAAAGTTTTCAATACACATACTGCCATGACTTGAGAAAAACATTAGAGAATCAAGACCATAGTTTGCTATTGTGTAAGTACAGTGCAATACATTATCATGAAGAATCTTGCAAGCATCTTGACTAGTAGAATCTGGCATCCCAGGAATAATATTTTGCTTGGAATGTTGAAATGCTTTAGGATCCATCATATAGGTTTATTTTTTTTATCCATGTTTCGAACCATCAGATGTGGTTCATTCATCCTAATGAATGAACCACATAGGTTGGTTCAAAATTTAGATAAACTAAACTTTATGTGATAGATCCAAAAACATTAAAACATAATTCATGTATGGAATTCTTGTGAAAACAAATTCTAAACAATTATTACAACTAACTGCATCAACAATACTTACATCAAGTATGTTTAAATTAGAACCTCTGCACGAAAAACAAAGCTAAGGATTTGAATTGGATGAGCATGCACTCTGCAGGCTCCCGCGTTCCCTTGCTCATGGCTGACTCAGCCTCGGCCTCCTGCCGCAACTATGGTCCCTCTGGAGCCTCCTCTGGATGGTGACCTCCCTCCTTCTTCTGAAATGACTTAGCTCCCTGAAGAAAACCCTACAGCCTTCGCTTCTATGTTAACTTCCCTTAGCCCTCCTAGATCCACACCTTACGTTTCCAAGTTTTTCAAAAATCTAGAAGATATCCCATAAATCATTCTTCCTCCCCTCCTTCCTTGTGGTGTAGCACTCTCACTCTCTAAACGTGTAATGGTGAGACAATCTACAGGGCTTTGGCCTTCTCCTCGACTGGTGCAGAAGTGGGTTGAATGAAACTGGTCCTCTTCAATCAGTGGCAAAATCTCGATTATGTTCTGTGGAAGAGGCTACTACACATTCCATTTTGAAACAAAAGACAAAGACTTGATATTCAGAAATGGCCCATATTTCATGGGCACTAGGGGCCTATATTTAAACAGGTGGACTCCATATTTTGATCCAGAGTTGGATGTGCAAAATGTAGTTCCAGTTTGGGTGCATCTCCCTCACCTCCCCCTCCACTGTTGGGGAGATTAATTAGTCAAACAATAGGAAATGCAGTGGTAAAATACATCGACAAAAGCGAGCCAAAGGAGAATATGCACGTGTGTGCAAGGATATGTGTTGAAGTAGACCTAGGAAAAGGCATATCAGAAGTAGTGAAGATAAAAGTCGATAGTTGGATGCACATTCAACAACTAGACTATGAACAAATCCCATTCAAGTGTAAGGTATGCCATGAATACGATCATTTTTCTAATAGATGTCTGAAAAAAAAGAAAAAAAAAGAAAACGAAGAAGCAGAAGCTCAGGATCCAAAATGGAAACAAGTAAAAAGGAACAAAATAGCAAGTAAACATCCTTCTAATCCCTCATCATTCCCTCAAGCTCCCTCTCATTTAGCCCCTATTCTCTCAGCTCCCCTCCCTACCCCCTCTTCTCCTTTGCCTCCTTCCATCCCTCCCCCCCTTCCTCCAACCTTTTGGTTTGTAATCCTTTCGGTCCTCTCAAAGAGCTTGCCATTCCCTCATCTTCTCTTCCCTCCTCCCCTCTTTTCCCTTTTCCTCCCTTTCCCATCCCCTCCTCCCCCAATCTCCCCCTTAGGCCCCTCCCTCCCTCTTTTGATCAAATCCAAATAAGGAACCAATCATTATCCTCTCTTGACCATAAAAAAACAAGGAAGAAAGTCAAACATAGAACTGAGAGATGAAGCTGCATCAAAGGAGATGGCTATGGGTACTCAACAACCTATGGATTCCTTCCTCAAAAAGAACACAAGAAATAAGGAGAAAATCCCCCATCCTTCCAGAGGGAAAGGACACTCTGCCTCCAACCAAAATAAATAATGAATTTGGTCTCCTGGAACTGTCGAGGAATGGGAAACCCATTGAAATTCAATGCAACCAAAGACTTATTAGCAATGGAAAATATAGACATCCTCATGATACAGGAGACCAAAATAAATGAACAAGAATCTGGGAAAATGATCCAAAAAATAAGGAACTATGAAGGCTCAACTCTCCAAACAACAGGGGCCTTGGGAGGTTTCTGCACTCTTTAGAGGAAAGGAAAATGGGAATTAATACATCAACTAAAAGATCAATACTAGATTAAAACTAACCTAAGAAATAAAATCACTGATGAGATATACTGTATGATTAATAGCTATGCGCCAAATCACTATACAGAGAAAGAAATATGATGGAATTATCTCAAAGATATCTTATACTGGATAAAAAATAGAAGCATCATAGTTGGAGGAGACCTCAACTTAGTTGTGAATGCTGATGAGAAGTTTGAAGGTTCCTTTCATGCTAATCCATCAAGGGACTCCATTGAAAACACTATGGAATCCTATAACCTATTGGATATTCCTCCCAATAACGGAAAATATACATGGAGCAATAAAAGAATTGGCAAAAGAAAAATAAAAGAAAGGCTGGACCACATCCTAATCCAGGATAACATATTAACAAACTTCAGCTCAATCATTTCTAGAATATTCCATACTTCAACATCTGATCCCAAGCCAGTAGTAGTCTCCCTAAGAACTATGGGGAAACTGGGACCTATAACATTTCAATACTTCCCTTCATGGAATAGCAATGAGGAAGTTAAAAAAATAACAACAGAGGTATGGTCCCAAAATATTATAGGTTCTCCAAATTTTGTTTGGGAAACCAAATTAAAAATCTTGAGGAAGGAAATGAAAATATGGGCCAAGAATAATCATAAAGAAACCCAGAAAAGGAAGGAAAAATTATTAAAAAAAAATGGAAACAATTCAAGAGATAAAAGAACACCTGGAAGAAAGAAAAGAAAGTCAACTTCAGGAAAATAAACTTTATTGGGAAATATATAGAGAGAACAGAGCAGAGGAAGAGGAATGGAGATTAAAATCTTGCAACCTTTGGCTGAATATGGGAGATAAAAACACAACCATCTTTCACAATTCAACAAAGATGTGTAGAATCATAAATTAGATTGACAATATAAAGGGTGAATAAGACAAAGAAATCAGAGGTCAAGAAGCATTAAAAAAGGAAGCTTACAACTATTTCAAAAAGCTTCTGGCAACAGATTCAACTAATTCAGACTATGGAACCTTCATCCAGCACCCAATAAAATAAGTGAAGAAAACAACTTTGAACTCACTAAAGAAGTCGATGAGAATGAGATCCATTCGGCAGTGTGGGACCTTCATCCAAACAAAGTACCTTTCCTCGATGGATTTTCCATTGCATTCTATTGTTACAATTGACACATTATCAAAAAATATTTTATAAGAATGATAAGATTTTTTTATAGGAAAAATAAATTAGGAGGTTTCACCAACTCTTCTTACCTTTCTCTTGTCCCAAAAGAGGCAAGGCCCTCCACTTTCAACCGATTCCGACCAATCTCCTTGTGTAATTCCTCTAATAAAATAATCAAAAAAATCCTAGCGAACCGAATAAAGCCTCTCCTCCCTAATCTAATCTCATAAAACCAAGGAGGAATTGTGCCTAATAGACAAGTCCTCGACAATATTATGATAGTGCAAGAAGCACTACACTCAAGTGTATCAAGGAAAGAGTAGGGCATCATTATAAAATTAGATATGGCAAATGCATTTGATAGAGTTAATCTACCCATCCTATAGACAATCCTCAAGAAATTTGGATTCTCAAGTGAGATAATAGAAGTAATCAGAGCTTGCACAGTAGGACCATGGATAGCCCCTTTGATCAATGGAAGGCTGAGTGAGTTCTTCCAAAGTTCCCAGGGATTGAGAAAAGGATGACCCTTATCTCCATTTCTTTATATAATAATGGCATACTCTTTGAGAAGAACTCTTGAAAAGTGTAGAAGAGAATGCACATTAACCGACCTCTCTATCACCTTTGGATTCAAAAGCATCAATCACTCATTATTTGCAAATTATACACTAATGATGGGAGGGGCTTCTTACATAGTAGCCTGAAGGATTAAAAAAGTGCTAAATAATTTCATGGAGGTTTCAGGAGGACTCCTAATCACCAAAAAACGTAGAATCTATGGTTGGAATGTGCTTCCATGCACTCTTCAATGAATATCTTAGATTTTGGACATTCCCTTTCAAGCAATATGGAGTCATTTCCTCTATCTAGGCCTCCCTATATCTAAAGAAATCATGAAAACAGAACTGTGGAACAACCACGTTGAGAAAATGAAAAAAAAAAGATACAAATTGGGGGATGAATTGGCGCAATTTAGCAGGTAGGTGATCTTAATTAAGTCAATGCTCACAACTCTCCCAATCTATCAATTTGCATCAATTTTAACACCATCTAGCATACACAAGAAAATAGAATTAATAATAAGGGGATTTCTATGGCAAGGAGGGAAATATGAATTAAAAAAGTTCATCTTTGTAAAATGGGATCAAGTAACCTTGCCATATGAAAAAGGAGGTATGTCCATAAGACTCCCTGCTCATTTGAATTTGGCTCTAGGGTCAAAAATAACATGGAGGCTTATCACAGGGAAGGACTGCTGGTGGAAGAAAGTCTTGGAATCTAAGTATATGAATCATTCTCAATCTCTCCTTCTAGTAGAAGCCACCTCGATTGGGCCATGCTCTCATGTTTGGAAACTAGTCAAAAAAGTTCTCCCTCTCATCCAGGAGTACTCATCTAAACTCCCTAGGAACGAAAAATGTATTAAATTATGGGAAGATAGAATAATGGGGAACCCTCCCCTGGCCACTCATTCAAATCTCCAAAATTTAAGAAGATGGAAGAGCTCAAAGGGAATAAACAAATTGGAAGCAATCTCTCTTTGGAAAAACAATAATTGGGCAGACTGGAAGATCCCCATCCTCCCTCAAAATCTAAAAAAAAATGGAACTCTTTAATCAACCTTCTCAAGGGAGCTGCTCCAATTAATCAAGATTCCCAAGATTCAATTATATGGATCCTAACGGAGGAGAGTATATGGTGAAATCATGATATTTGACTATTCAAGCTAAATAAGAAAAACAAGATTGGGCACCTTGGAGAATGGTGTGGAAAACTAAAAGCTTTCCAAAGGTAAAAATATTCATCCATACTCTACTAAAAGGCAAAGTCTTAACTGCGAATAATAAAAAACAAAAAGGATTTTTAAAGCCCTCCAGGTGCCCTTTGTGCTTAATGGCTGAAGAAAACATTCAACACCTCTTTCTTGACTTTCCCTTTGCAAAAGAATGTTGGAACCTCCTAGTAAGTCCCTTGGAGATCGATCTGAATCTATCCCAACTATTTAATGACTTCTTTACAACTTGGAAAAGGGAATATCCCTCCTCTCTTAAAAAAAAGCACTCCATCAAAAGGTATTGGACAAGTCTCCCTTCCTTCCTATGCTAGTAGCTTTGGTTAGCAAGAAACCAACAATTTTTCAATGACTGCCCTCCAATCATCGGCAAAGTAATGTCTAGGACTTGGGGTCTTACAACTGAATTCCTATCTTCAAAACGAATGAAATCAATTGACACTAATCAACTACAACAAGAGGATAGAATTTGGATTAGCTATGCAATTAGCATGCCTAATTGGCCAAGCACCCCCAATTTAAAGCCAACACTTCAGAATTGGAAAATAAGGCTAAAAAATGAAGAATTCATCCTTTGGATGAAAAATTTAAACAGAACCTGCCTTTTTTTTATGGCACTTCAAAGGAAAATCTGGAAAAATCAAGAGTTGGTGGCATCCTCCTAGAACTAGGTGGAATTAACCCTATCACCTATGAATGTGGACTTGAAAAAAACACAAACAACAGGGCAGAGGCCTACAATTTGTTGTTGGGCACAATGATCCTAAAAATAAGGAATATTCAGAATCCAGTCATAATGGGTGACTCGGCTATAATGATTCAAGCTATGGTTAAAAGAAGCAACCTAACAAATGTTGTTATGTTCCAATCCTTAACAATAATCAGACAAAATCTATTAACTTTGGGCCAAGTTTCCTTCAAGCACATTTTGAGAGAAAACAACAACTCAGCTGACACCCAGGCCAACTTGGCAGTGGCGCGACCTCCTAGTGAATCTCATATTCTTCATGACATTATACATATTCCAATTCCATAAAATATCCTTTAGACCAACCCTTTCATTGTCACATTGATATATTGATATGAATTTGACTAAAACTATTAATAATCCTCATTCTCTGAAATCAGATCTCTCTCAAATTCTTCTCATACCCCTCTCCTTCTCCTGCTCATTTTCCAAGTCTGACGAGCTCCCTCAGTTTTCTCGTGACTCCTCATCGACCTTATCCTCTCCTTAGTATATCCTTCGTCTTCTCCTTTATATTTTCCTCTCTTACGATCCACCCTTCATCCTCTATCATGGCTCTCTCCCCCCCTTCAATTCTGATTTCTCCCCTTTATTTGTGAATCCCATTGAGAATCAACATCCCTTTGCTTCTTTTTTTTCCTTTCACTCCCTCTCCCGCTAGCCTGCTTTCCTTCTTTCCATCATCCCTCACGTTCTTCTGTTGGTCTCATCACCTCCTAGCTGCTCTCTGCCTCATCTCTCAACATTTTTCATCTTATTCAATATCTTCCAATAGGGATCACCCTCTGTGGATCTCTCGTCCTCCTCCCCCGTCGAAGAAATCCCTTGTTATCTCCAGACATCAGAGAAGAGTTAAACCATCCCTCTGCTAAACAATGGAAATGAATCCTCTTGATAGAGATTCCCAAAATGACAAGTGTGTAGTATGCAGAGAAAACAAATATATGATAGATCAACTCCGCGAAACAATGAAAGAAATAAGGCAGCAATCGAAGTGCGAGAATTCTCTTCCGAAAAGGCAGCTTAATGATCAAAATACTGAAATTAATTAGCTCAAGGACAAGTGATCTCACCTTGAGGAATCAATCAACTATCTCAAGGAATTCATCATAAACCAAACTGGCGAGAACTCAAACTTCCAAGGCAACAGGATCAAGTCTCAGCAAGAACCATCAGCCAATCAGTTCTAGAAGATCACAACAGTGATTCTAATGCAGAATTCTCGAAAATTATCATAAGTTTTTCACATGTTTTTGTAAATGTAATTTTTTGCTTAATTAGTTTGTAAGACAATATAAGAAGAATGTAGTAGGAAACCCGGACAATTTTGGATCTAATGCTCGGGGTAATCGGGACTGTGCTCCCTCTTCTTCCTCTAAAATCGAGTTAATCTCCAAAAAACTATATGTAATGGGAGCTTGCTCCATTTTCCTTTTGGAATAGCAATCACAATATCTGAACTTGCTAAAAAGAAAAAAAAATACTTACATTTACCGTTGAATGCAAGTCAAATGTGATACAGGAGGTGGAGTTTTGCCTTTGCCCTTTTTCTGGTGCCCAATAGTGCAGCCAAGGTTGCAACTGCCTCAAGAATTTTATGTTAAAAAAGGTTTATTATTTGTTAAGAGAAATTTTATTTAAATAAATATGTTTATTTTATTTATTATGCTGGATATTAAAAAATGATGAAATGTGAATAGAAGGATTCTATTTTTCATTAAATACTATATTCTCACAACAGAGAAAAAGAATAAAAATTCTTACTGAAAATTTGGAAGCAACATTCCAAGAGGATCAAGTAGGAGCCATTGCAAGACTTCTCAAGGCACGAGCAAGAAAAGCCCCAAATATTGTGAAGTCACATTCCAAGAAGACCGGTAGAAGCTATTGCAAAAATTCTGAAGACACTAGTAACGGGTCTAACCAGATAAATAAAAAATGCTTAATTTAATGATATTTTTGTATTGTAATGAGACATTGGGCATCACAATTTCCTTTTTCTTTTTCACTATTATATTATTTTGAAACTTTTTCACTATTACATTCTATCATTTATAATATACAAACAAAGATCCCTTTAAACACAAATATATTTGAAGTTATACCAACATAAATCCCTTTAAACTGAACATACAAGTATAAATTTCTTGCAAATGACTCTTCCCAAACCTTGGACAATATTCCCCATATTGCGGGAAAAGTTAACGTGCAACAACATTTCTCTAAGTTAGCATGATATGGGCACCCAGAAATGGTTCCTCGATTTGAACTGTGTACATAAAATATGTGACTCTTACTATATTAGTCTGAAGGGACATTAAGGTTGTAGGCCTACAGGCATAAGAAAACAAGTTTCCTTTCAATCATATAATAAAATTTGATTATGATCTTGAGTCAGGGGAAGTTCAAAGCTCAAGCATAACTCTGTATGCAAAAAAAACAAAATTCCATGGTAGAGATTTAAGAAGTCCTAACCAAAAGCTTGAATTAGAACCCATTGAAATTCTTAGAAAAATTAATTGGGCATGGAGTCATAAACATAGGTAATCTTAAATGGTTCTTCTCAAAACCAAAAACCTTCAAGATAGTCTAATTCTCATGTAATTACTAGTCCCCATATCTCTTTTGGGACTTCAAAATAATTGACTTTAGTCATTCCAACATAAGGGACTGAGACATCTCAACGTCCATCACACCATAAAAATCCTTCCCTCCATACATACATCCATTAAAAAGAGTATAGTTTCTCTCTTTTTAGTCTTGTGTTTGATTGGATAGAAGCGTGGGAGATGATTTCCCGCCTTAAATATTTAGGCACAATGATTTTTCTACAATTTTTTTAAAATGCATTTGAGTGGTCATTCACTGTCATTCATGTTGCTAAATAATTGGCATCTTTATTGGAAAGACCCACGATTGAGCCACTTGTGGAACTTGGAGAGTATATCTTACCACTCTGGCATCTTTGTCTTGATAAAACTAAGGATTGTGTGAATATGATTTGGATTGTCATGTCTTCAACATATTATTGTGTTGTATATTTACTTCATATACTAATCTTGCCATTCTTGATTCTATTCTGCCATTTATGGAGTCTGTGTATGTTTCTACTCTATGGAATTGGATATTAGAGTTTATTTTAGTTGCAGTATTCTTTTGACTTTTCTATAAGTGAATATACGTAATATCTACATCTATAAATTTCTATTGGTATTTATGTCATTTACATTTTAGGAACAAATTTTGGATTGATTATTGATGACTTTTTGTATGGATCATTTTGTAGTAATAGCTATTGTATACCCTATAGGTTCTGAATTTTGGGAGTTGTGTATCACTCCCATACGATTAGTCGTCAAGTTGCTGAATTTTGTAGCTATGATCTCATCTAAGATTGTTTATTTTGGGAAAAGGACATACCAATATGTGAGTGGGACTTTCCAATTGATATCTCTTACTGGGACAAAAACCAATACAAATACATTTCCAGTATGGTGTGCACTTTGGAATGATCTTATTCTCTCGACCTATCATCCCTGCATAACAGATTAGCTAACTTAAAGCTGTTACATCACACATATTGTAGGTTTAAATTTGATCACTAGGGTTCACTTTGACTTGGTCTTCAGGTCTCTTCAGATCTGTGCTCCTGGATGCATGCTTTGCTACTTGATCATCAAGAGATTGTAGTTGTAATGGGTGTTAAGGTTGGCTCCATGTAATTGGTTCCTCAAATTTTGATGGATGCACTCTTCTTGGGGATCAAAGTTGACTCTTTTTTTTTTAATTAATTAATTAATTTTTATTTATTTATTCATTTATTGTAGAATTGAGGCTTCTGTGATTCATCATAGTTGTAAGAAGAGCTTCGGCGTAAATCACATGAAAAAGATCTTTGTCGACGCGTTTCGAACCAACTAGTGTGGTTCATCATCAGGACAAGTTGAAGAAAAACAGATCTGCTAGCAGTAAATAGAGAGCAGAGACTCCAACGGCTACATAACAGCTATATTTGACTCTAGGACCTAGGCCATAATTATATTAATAAATTTAATCTTATTATTGTATTTTTATAATATTAAGATAATAATATAATCTTTTATTTCTAGAGATAAGAGAAATTAGGTATGATTAATAAATGAGCGAATATTATCAAAAGAAATTTACTTGTTTAAATAACATAATATTAATGGTTATTTTAAAAATTACTATTAAATTATTATTGTTTGAATGACTTCTTTTGAATGAATAATTTAAGTTATATAAATTAATAAATTTAATCTTACTATTAAATTATTATTGTTTGAATGACTTCTTTTTGAATGAATAATTTAAGTTATATATATTAATAAATCTAATCTTATTATTATTTTTATAATATTAAGATAATAATATAATATTATATTTCTAGAGATAAGAGAAATTAGGTATGATTAATAAATGAGCGAATATTATCAAAAGAAATTTATTTGTTTAAATAACATAATATTAATGGTTATTTAAAATTACTATTAAATTATTATTGTTTGAATGACTTCTTTTGAATGAATAATTTAATAAAATATAAATCTTATTAAATATTAATAATTATTATATATGTTTTATTTATGATGGTATGTTAGTTTGTTTATAAAATTATAAAACTGATCTTAAGGGTTAGTTGACTAGTAAAAGAGGAAATAATTTAATTTATTTCTAGATATAATATATATGTATATATATATAAGCTATCATTATGCCCATGGTTTTCATAGCTGAAAATAAGTGACTAAATGGTAGCTATCACAAATAGAATATAAATAAGATTAGACCCAAGAATACATCATAATTTAGATATACTAATAATAATAACCTAATGAATTAAATAATAAACTACTAAAACAGGAAAAGGACCTTCATCAGTGAGAAAATCTACATAAAATTAAATTAGATTAATACCTAAAATTATGTATCTGTTAATGCTAATAATCATAAATAAATACTGGAGGAACCCAATATATAGGGAAGAACATAACGCTGCCAGCGATATCTATTTATATACTCGAAAGGACTAAACCATACATACAGGAAGAAAGCACCCTGGATGAACAGAGGGGCGGGGGGGAGGAAGAAACCCTAAGACGACAGGGCAGGGATCCAACTTCTACTTACCTTCCACCCATCATCTCTGTTGAGATTGATGGGTCTTCACTCAATTTCAATAGCTTCCCTTAACTTGCGATGATGGAACTGATCCACCCTGGCAATGACTTTGGCCTCCTCTATGCAGACATGATGCTTAGTCTTGTCCACATGCTCTGCTAAAGCTGAGGACTTTGTTCTTCCATGCCTCAGGTCCGTTGCATGTTCGCAAATTCTCTGCTGGATGGAGCACCCTGTTTCCCCTATATAGGGTGTCCCACAAGAGAAAGGAATCAAATAAACACCCTTCATGTCTTTGGGGTTAACAGGATCCTTCACAGACCGCAGGGAATTACAAATGGTCCTGAGGGGCCTGAAGGTTGAGGGAATATCAAAATTTCTAAGGATCTGAGCAATCCTATCAGTGGTCCCTTGGATATATGGAAGATGGACACCTGTATGGCGCTCCTTAGGCTCTTTTTTAATAAACGCATTTTTGGAAGCTGTAAGGAAAGCCTTCTGACCAAGGTGCCTATTATATCCGTTTTCCACAAAGACATCAAGGAGGTGGGTTCTCTCTCTACCCAGGCTTTCATTATCCGAAATCCTGAGGGAACATGTAGCCAAGGTGGGAAGAACACCCATCTTCTGAGCAGGCCAGATTTGTTTCTTCAACTTGTCCTGATGATGAACCACACTAGTTGGTTCGAAACGCGTCGACAAAGATCTTTTTCATGTGATTTACGCCGAAGCTCTTCTTACAACTATTCATTTATTATTATTATTTATTTATTTATTCATTATTTATTTATTATTATTATTATTATTATTTATTATTATTTTTATTTATTTATTTTATTTATTATTTCTTTATATATATATATATATATATATTATATATATATATATATATATATATATATATATCAAGGTTGAGTTGGTCCAATTCATCTTTCCAAGTTGTGCATTGTCAACTAATCATTGCAATTTTAAGTTTGTTCTTTTCACCATTATCCACTACAGTTTTTTATGCCTTCCTTCACAAGACTGCAGTTGTAGGTTCTTCACATTAAGTCGAAATCTACACTTGACATTTTGCACAATACCCGATTATTCAGTATTTTGAGGCATTGAATTGTAGGAGATGCTACAAAGAATTCATTGGTTTAATAAATTGAATATCTAGACATCCAAAAACCTACTTTGTCCTAGTTATAAATTACAGAACATTTACTCATCATTCTCTTCTTGATAGCCCCCAAACCAATTTTATCCCATGATAACCATTGATGGTGCCAAGTAGTGCACCTTAGCTAATTTGCATTGTCTTTCTTGATTCTATTCTCCCATTTATGGAGTCTGGGTATGTTTCTATTCTATGGAATTGGATATTAGAGTTTATTTTAGTTGCAATATTATTTTGACTTTTCTATAAGTGAATATTTGTAATATCTACATCTATAAATTTTCGTTGGTATTTCTGTCATTAACATTTTAGGAACAAATTTTGGATTGATTATTAATGAATTTTTGTATGGATCATTTTGCAGTAATAACTATTGTATACCCTATAGGTTATACCTTCTAGGAGCTTCTTATCACTCCCATACGATTAGTCATCAAGTTGTTGAAGTTTGTAGCTTTGATCTCATCTGAGATTTCTAATTTTGGAAAAAGGACATACCAATATGTGAGTAGGACTTTCTAGCTGATATCTCTTACTGGGAGCACAACCGATACAAATACATTTCCAGTTTGGCATGCACTTTGGAATGACCTTATTCTCTTGACCTATCATCCCTGCATAACATATTAGCTAACCTAAAGGTGTTACATCACACATATTGTTAGTTTAAACTTGATCACTAGGGTTTACTTTGACTTGGTCTTCATGTCTCTTTAGATCTGTGCTCCTAGATCCATGCTCTACTACTTGATCACCAAGAGATTCTAGTTGTAATGGGTGTTAACGATGGCTCCATGTAACTGGTTCCTCATATTTTGATGGATGCACTCTTCTTGGGGGTCAAATTTGACTTGTTTTTTAATCAAGGTTGAGTTGGTCTAATTTATCTTTCCAAGTTGTGCACTATTATCAACTAATCATTGCAATTTTAAGTTTGTTCTTTTCACCATTATCCACTGCAGTTCTTGTTACCTTCCTGTACAAGACTGCAGATATGGGTTCTTCACACTAAGACGAGATCTACAATTGAAATTTTGCACAAAGTTGCACTCAACAATACCTGATTATTCATTATTTCAAGAGGTTGAATTGTAGGAGATGCTACAAAGAAGTCATTGGTTTAAGAAAATCAAGATCTAGACATCCTAAAACCTACAATGTCTTACTTATATACTACTGAAGTTTTAATCATCATTCTCCTCTTGAAAGCCCTCAAACCAATTCTCTCCCATGATAACCATTGATGGTGCCAAGTAGCACACCTTGCCCAATTTGCAACCATTAAAAAAACATTTTTTACTTAACTCCTAAATCCTCTTAAGCTTATTGTTGTGGCTCATGATTTTAGATAGCCAGTAGTCAAATACAGTACTAATTAATCTTACAAGCATGAGAGCCTTGGAATCCTTTGGATTTCAAAGGCATTCTTTGCATTACATCTTACTAATTTTGGCATTCTCTATATTTATTTAAAATAGTTGTAGGCCTCACCACCAAAGCTCCTAAGGATCCACAGTAAATCAAATAAAAGGTCTTCTCAGTTATTCTCATTGCCTATGCAATCGACATAGGTTTATTGAATATTCTCAGTGGGTGATAGGGTACTTATCTGATTGTTTTTATCATGGGTTGGTTTGTGAAATTTTGAATTACAGTTTTAACTTTGTTTGAAAGAGGATGATCATATGGAAGTTGTTGTGATAAATCTCTTCATTTTTCTTTTTACAAGTCTACATAACCATTGAATTACAAACACTATGAACATGCTTGTTGCCCCTTAGTTCATAACTTTTCATGTAGTGCTACAGGAATCTTATGAATAGTCCTCAACCACCTGCCCTTGCTTCTATTTCATAAATAGAAGAAATTCTCATTGCTAGGGTTAACCCTACGCTCCAAATAACACACGCATGTGGTGGCCAATATAAATACACTGGCCACACAATTCGTTTTCCACGAGATATTACAAAAATCACAAGCATGTTGCCATGACGTGTTGAAGACTTGGACATTCTAATTTTCACCCGTCAAAGTGATGGGCATCGTGCTTATGATTGCATTGTCAGTATACGTCATGTGCTCGTTGCATTAGAATACAAATTGGCAAATGACCCTTACTATAAGAATGCTTGCATTGATAATAATGCACTAACATCCTTACCAACATTCCCCACCAATGTCTCCTCCTCCCTTCTCCATTCCAATACCACATATCCAACTGCCCACCTATCACCTGAAACACCACTTGACCCCACTGAAGATTCCATGAACCCATACCCACACCACACATCATCGTTTATACCCACTATTCCCAATGCAAATACCGAAATCCAAGAAATATGACAATATTTACATGCCTACAACCACCATTCTGATACTAGAATTGAATGGCCACCAATCGACCTATCCCCAATCAATGGATACAACACAAAAGGTCTCCTCTCTATGGCTTTCCTCACCCTTTTCCCCACAAGAGCTGTAATGCCAAACCAACCAAGAATGAAAGCAATGCAGTTACATGAATACACACTTCATCTCATAAGTTACCACAATAATAGGTTCGGCAAGAATCCTTGCTTTCACTACTACATATACAATCTCATGATGTGACATTGCAGTCAAGTAACAACCTCCAGTTTTATAAAAAAAACATCGCAGATAAATTTCCAACATTTATCCATGATCTGAACATCCGATTAGAACAATTTCTAGATAAGAAGTTGGAAGAACAGGTCATGTGATTCGGTTGTTCTATACGTGGCACAAGATCTTTTTTGCACAATGCTAAAAATGAACTCACAGACATGATATCTCAACTTGGTTCCCTGATGTTTTTCTTCACATTAAGTGCAGCTGATACAAAATTCCCTGATCTTCATGCAGTCATGCCAAGATGTCAACCTCCTGATGTTGCAAAACAACAAAAATGGAGAAATAGTAACATTATTTCTAACCCCCATTTAACATCACTATATATGCACCATAGATTCACAACATTCCGTGAAGTTATCTTAGAGAAACACTTGCAAACAAAAGACTACCGGTACAGGTACACACTCTACCACATTAATTTTGTAATTCTCTAAACATCAGATCTCATCTAATGCAAAATTATCTAACAAAGATTCATACTTCACAGGTATGAATGGCAACATAAAGGATCCACACACATCCATGGTTTCCTTTGGATATAAAACACGCCTGATATGGAAAGCCTCAACTGGGATGACATAAAAGTAGTTGATAATGCTAAGCAATTCTTCGACAAATACATATCAGCTTGGAACCCTCACCTTTGTACACTTTCAAACCAGCCCATTACTGAGGAAAATTAAGAAGGCCCTTACCTATTGTCCACACCACAATTTTTAGAACCAATCCTTTTAATGATTATGAAAAACTCACCAATTGCATTGAATGATACATAAAATGCATTGAAAGCACATGCCTAAGAAAGAAAGGCTCCTCATTCGAATGTCACTATAAACCACCTTGGGAATTACATCCAAAATCATCCTTATTCATTAACTCTAATGGACAAAAGACATACACTCCTGCTTGCAACGATGATCAAATCAATACCCATAACCCTACCATCCTATCTATTTGGCGTGAAAACGTTGATTGCCAACCAATACTCTTAATTCATTCCGTATAGAAGTATGTCTCAAAATATGCATCCAAATTAGAATAAAATCTGAAAGCTTCCACCACATGCTACGTAGAATTGTCCTCACTTCACCTAATGTTGACCCAACAAAATTTGCATTTCGAAAATTCCCTGCACAAACCCTTGTTGATTGTGACATTGGAGCACAAGAAACATGCCATATGCTGCAAAAATTACCATTGACATTGTGTAGTTGATCTTTATTCTCTTTAAATGTAAGCCAAAAAATTGATGTGTCTTCCACAAAATAACACCACCTCTTCTCCATCACCACACATAATATATACATACATGAAACACCCATCTTCCCTAGAATCCACATCACTTATAGAATTAGCAAGAACTTGGTCATATGATCCTTGCCTAAAGACAATCAAATGGAAACTTAAACCTAAGAAAGAAATTGTTCGTATCATACAACATTGCTCCTCAATACCATCCACAACAAAACATTTCTACGTTAACTTTTGTCGAGTTGAACTTATTCTATACAATCCATTTCATCATATTGCTCGAGATATAGGAGATTCTGCTAAAGAATTCATCACAAACTAGAAAACCTTTTGTCCTTTCTACAAACCATGGCATCAACACCGCACACTATCTAATATTGAACTTGTTCCAAATGATAACTCAATTATTCATGAAACTCATCGGCTACACACCATGGAGTTAAATGAATGGGAATTACTCTCCCAATTACACCCTACAAACGAGCTCCTCATAAACGACCTTAACATGCTTTGCCTTCGTGGTTTTGATGACAACCATAACTGGACTCCTACCACTATTCCATTATATCTACAAGAAAAAGGCATACAATTCAACGAGAATAACTGCTTTGTCCAACACATTCTTCGTACACATAAACATATCCTGATTAACCTTAACTCATTATCTCCAATGCAAAGAAAATCCCTAAATATCATTTCTAATCATTTCGCTAAGAAGGATATTTCCCTACTCTAAGAATGATAATACAAGGCATTGCTGGTACTGGAAAATCCCTCCTTATAAATTGCATAAAAGAAATTCTCATAACCCTTGCCAACTAAGGACCTTCATTGATCATGCTCCTCGCCCCTACAGGCATTGTAGCCTTCAACATACAAACATCTACAATCCATTCCGCCCTCCACCTTCCTATAAAGGATCTTATGCCCTTAGAATGTAATGCTCTTGCAAAATTCCAAGAAGAACTTAACCATATCTCGTACATACTAATCGATGAAATAAGCCTATTGGGCCAAAGCTTCTCATCCAAATTGACGAATGTCTTCGAGAGGCATTTCAATTACAAAGAAACACTTCGTTCGATGGTTGTTCCGTTATATTAGGTGGCGATCTCGACCAGTTACCGCCCATCAAAGACATACCACTATGTGTAGGCACAAGCCACAAAAGCGCATTATGGAACAAATTCAACACAATCATCACATTGGACACAATATTTCGTCAACAAGGCGACAACATCACCCATGTTACTTTCAAGAACATCCTCCAGAACATTAGAAATGCAAATCCAATAATTGACTACTACAACATCCTCTTGTCACGAAGAGACTCCTTCTTGTTAGAAGTAAATTCTTTCCATGATTCCATGCATCTATTTCCTACCAATGCTCAAACATTGGTCCATAATAAGCAAATGACAAAATCTTTAAACACTCCTGTCACAAGATCCATTGCAGAAGACAACAACACATATTCCAGTCTTTCCTTAGAAGACGAGCAACTTGAGCGAATTGTCTTGCTATGCAAAGACCAAAAAGTGATGTTAACTTCCAACCTTTGGGTTTCAACCATACTTGTTAATGGTTCCCTTGAAGAAATTATATCCGTCTTTTACAAAGAATCAACTGCACCTCCACAACTTCCAACATTTGTTGTTGTATCTTTTCCCAAATAGATTGGTCCTCCTTGGGATGAAAGAAATCCCACTCAGTTGCCTATTCTAACAATAAAAAGAAATGGACATATGCAAATTCCACTGAAGATGGCTTGGGCATTAACCATACATAAATCTCAAGGTATGACATTTCTAAAAGCAACAATAGACATTGGAAAAACTAAACGTCAAGGTCTCATATTCATAGCAATTTCAAGAGTCCCTTCTCTACAAGATCTTCGGATTTGCCCCGCATTCACTTTCGATCGTTACATAAAAATGAAATGCAACAAAAACATTGCTTGCAGAAAACATGCAAAATAAATTCTCTGTTCAATGCTTCCTTGAGACGATCTTCTCCAATCCATAGGTTAACATCTCCAAAAGGTCTCCCATATTTATTAAGTTCAATCTATTTTATTGCATACCTTTTATATCTATTAACAATAGTCAAATTTAATCATTATTAATACATGGTTGCAAGTATTACATTGTTATTATATTTTCTAATTACTTGTTTCTAACATTATCTATCTTCTGGAACAATAAGTATGGACTCGTAAATATCACAACTATATAATTACTAGAATGAAATAGAAGCATCAATAATTACATTACAAAATATAGAAAAAATATTTCTACCAATGCCAAAACTGAACGTACCACTATACTTCCTTTGTCAAACTGTACAATTATTACTAAAAATAAAATCTACTCTGAAATGCATAATCCACATACATCAACGTGACAAATTGCAAAAAATATGAGCGGACTAGAATCAAGAAATATGCATCTTCAACTACGCATAAATCTTCAATAGTGTTCGATATGTCATCTTTTGCCTTGCATTTTCGACTAAAAGTATTTAAATTCCCATGACAAAGGTAAGTTCATTTTTATTCATTTAATTTCATTATAACACAATTCTCATGCAAACTCTTTCTAATCAATTTCCATATTTAAAATAATAATAATTCTTCTACATATTTTGAACGAAATATTCATTTTGCAGGTTCATTATTGCTTCTTCAAGTCTCTGATGTCTTCAAAAAGTTTTGATGCAATTTCAAATGTGGAAAGACAACCATCATGGTGTTCATGATGTTATATTTGTTCGCTTACCTCTTCCATTATAATCTAATACTTGTAATTTTTTATTGAAACTTAAAAAAGCATCTTCGAAGATCAAGAGACAATCTTTGTTACAAACATTATAAAAATCTGTATATTTCACATAATGTAAATCATTTAGCTTTATCTTCCACCTTTGCATGCAATCTTTTTTATTAATTCTTATTTTCAATGACCATTTACATGTCACGATTGTTCCTCAATTGCACCAAATGTTATAAAAGAACGTCGTAAGCCGGTAGCATATGGAAAAAGAGCACAGATGAAGAGAGATATGCCGGTAGCATATGGAAAAAGAGCACAGATGAAGAGAGATATGATATGATATGCGATCTTGTTTCCCTCAATCTTGTTTTAAAATTAAAAACAGTAAACCTTAAAATACTATTCCATAGCATGTTGACATAAACAATAGCAATTACACGGATAGCCTATACATGAGACTATTTTTATTAACAAAATATCCTATAAATAATAATCCAACATATTGATTGACATAATCTTCTATGATAAATCTATTCCCCTCATCTTAAAAAGCGTTTAACCACACCTACACTCTACAGTATCAATATTGTTGGAAGTTGTATTTCACATCAAATGAAAATATAAGGTCAAAATAAATTTAGACTCTATAAGCATTTTAGTTCAAATGAGGATTAGGACACCTACAATATAAATAAATTACAAATAGTCATTGGCATACTAGGAGAGTACTTACAAATACTTCTTGTGTGTATAGAAAGCAATGACTATCCAATAGTTGGTCAAAACGTGAGCTTGCCAAGATGCAAAGGACACTTACCAATAATTCTTTTGCAGATGGTGAACGTGAGGTTGGGGAGAAGTGGAGAGTAGTTAAATACTAGGTATGATGAGTATTTATTGGCTTATATTTGTCAATTTTAATGGACTACTCTTCCTAGAACTCACCATATTCGGAATGCTCGTAGGCGATATAGTTGTAAGTATCCAAGTTATGTATAAAGCATCATTTATAAAGTAGGTGATATAGTTGCAAGTATCGAAATTATGTATAAAGCATCATTTATAAAGTTGAGATGCAATTTCAAATGTGGAAATACAACCATCATGTTCTTCATGATGTTATATTTCTTTATTTACCTAATCCATTATAATCTACTACTTGTAAATTTTTATTGAAACTTAAAAAATATCATAGAAGATCGAGAAGCAATCTCTATTACAAACATTAGCAATATGTGTTACAAACAGTATTATACTATTTGTAAATTTCACATGATGTAAATCATTTAGCTTTATCTTCCACTTTTGCATACAATCTTGTTTATTAATTCTTATTTTCAATGACCATTTACATGTCATAATTGTTCCTCAATTTATGCCTTACCACATTTCCGTTGTACATTGAGTACAAATGCTAATTATTATTATTATTTTAATTTGTAACTCAAAAGAATCCAGAATTATTCTCACTACTATTAAATTGAATTATAAAATTTCACATCACCAGTTAACCTGCTCTTTGATTTTTTTTTTAAATTAACCCGCTCTTTGATTTTTTTTAATAAAACTAAAATAATAATTATTAAAACAATTAAAATTAGGAAAAAATAATAAAAAACAATATAACTATAATGGAAAAAGTAAATACATATTAAAAAGAAAAATCAAAATACATATTAAAAATATCTTGCCACCACATTTTTATATCAATATTATATTTTTTACTTATAAGTACAAATATATTTTAAAAAGATCTTACTACCAAATACATGTTAAAACGATCTTACTACCACATTCTTGTATCAATATTATATTTTTAATATTATGACTACATTTTTAAAAAATATATTTTTAAATCATAGTTTTAAAAAATATTTAATAAATTCATACTATAAAATAAGTTTAAAATATTTTAATAAATTATGGTATCACATCATAAGATTTAATGATTTATAAAAATATATAAATAACTAAAATCAAATATTAAATTAAAAATATCCATAAATTTTAAAATATAATAATATTATAATATATCTCCTTTTCTAATGAACCTATTAAAAGTAATCTATTCTAACCTATAATATTATCTCCTTTCTTTGAAACCATAAAACGTAATTTATTCATACAACATGATTTTGAGTATCTTACAAAACCGCTTTCCCGTCATCTGGGTATCGACCATATATTGAAACCGTCTGGAATTTGAAATCGTTATTTAGGTAATTTGAATCGGCCTGGAATTTGTATGCTGCACGTTTTTTAAACAGGAAATTTGATATGCAACGCAACGGGATTTGAAATTCAAGATGATGTCCGTGGATTTGAAGTGAAAATAAAATTTATAGTAGCTAAAAAGCGGACCTGACAAGAAATTAGAATTTAGCCGTTTGAAATGTAACTGATATGAAATATGCTTGAAAAGCAAGCATCCTAGCAGTCTCAACTCATTTTGTTATGTATTTGGCACTTGCTATAGCTTGGTTTCTTGTAGTTATTTATGCACGGCGTCGCAAAGCATCTTAGCTTTTACACTCCATTTTCTCTTTTAATTTTATTTGCAGGTTGCGTGGCTGGTTAATCTGTTATTTTCTTTTATATTATTGTGTGCATGGCCATGCATCTTGGCTTTTCTATTTTCTCTTTCAATTTTGTTTATAGTTTGTGTTGGTTTATTTTTCTTTTGTGTGGCTGCGGTTATTTTTTTGGGGGTCGATTTGATTTTTTTGAGGGATTTACAGACAAATGGACAGATCGAAATGAATGAAGTGTAATCATGGGAATGTACAAACAGGTATAATATTCACTGGAATGTACATGCAGGTGTAATTATTTTCTGATTTGTTTTCATTAATTTGAATTCTAGAGAGTTTTTTATTAATAAATATTTACATAATAAAATGTCCTAATAGGATGGGAAGCATAAGATCCGGATGGTTTTTCCATTGTCACGTTCTTGGGAAGAGTTTATCTCTGAAAATGCTATTCAAGGTAAAGCTCACTCTGAATTCGCCTACTGCTTTATCTTTGGTAGGTAGCTTTGCTTATCCGGATTTTACAGCATTGAGGATTTTCGTCTTTAAATAGGCATTGGTTTTTTCCTTATTTTTCTAAATTTTTTCCCCTTTCGCCCATACTTTCAGCGTGTATGATGTGGTTCTATGTTTTCCATTACATGATGAATCTTTGTCTGTGTGAGGCCGTATTTGATTGCTTTGACCTTATTAAATAAGGGTGACTTGGAGAAAAACACAGACGAACACAGACCCAACATACTTATTTATTTGATGCGTAAATCTTTACCGGTAGCAGGTACAGCCTCAACCTCAGCCTTCCGCTTAGGTGCAGGTACGGACTATTCCCTCATCCATAGCCATAATTAATATGAATGTTCCAACTTTAATTGCAGCGTCAGAATAGAGAAAATGGTAAATAGTACGGAAACCATACGTTGCCCTAACCGAAGTTGCTGCGGTTTCTCCAAATTTTAGATTGAGAAGAGGAAAAAAACCCATAGAGACATTTTCTTAGACTAAATGTATATTTTAAAGAATATATGGGTGTCGCATATATTTTTAACTTTTAAATTAAATTCATATAATATTTTTTGAGTTTTTCAATCAAATTCATATAATATGGTTTTAAATTCGTTTGGTCATTTGCATGCACTTGACTTACCTCATTTACAACCAATTAAATTTACATTTAAAAAATATATATGGATATGGCATATCTTAGCTTTTAAATTTATAACTCTTCTACTTATTTTTTTATTAATAAGTTGAGAATGTATTTTTAAAATAATTAAGTTATTAAAATATGTTATTTATATTTAAAAATAATTTATATGAATAGTGCATTTTCTCTTTTAATTTTTTTGTTATTTTTGGGTTTCTGTTACTATTTTATTATTTAAAATTAAATTTATTTTTTTTTCTTTTTATTATTTCTTTCATATTTCTTTTTTTCCTTATTATTTTTTATATTTCTGTGTGCTTCTTGCTTTTTGGACTCACTTGATTTTCTTCTTATTTTTATATTTTGTGTGTTTTTTGACTCGATTTGATTTTGATGGAAACAAGTCTCCTGATTTGGAATTTTTTTTTGCTGAGGTTTAATCACTGGAATGTACAAGCAAAAGTAAGTATAGTTATTTTTTTATTCGTATATTTTAATTTAAATCCATGTACATGTCTAGATAATTCTCTATCGATAAATATTTAAGTAACGAGATGCCCGCTGTGCTCCCACATGGGGTTGGATGAATGCGACTCAATGTTACTGAAGGTAAAGATCACTCTGAACTCGTCTACTGCTTTAATTTTCTTGGTAGGGCTTCATCGTGGACGTGGCTCTATCTTTGTCCCTGTGACTTGAGGAAAAAACAGAAGAACAAGACAGGCAGCAGGTACAGCCTCAACCACAGCCCTCCGCTTAGCTGCAGGTACGGACTATTCCCTAATCCATAGCCATACTTAGCCATAATTAATATGAATGTACCAACTTTAATTTTAGCCTCAGAATGTACCAACTTTAATTTTAGCCTCAGAATAGAGGAAATTATAAATAGTACGGAAACCATTGGTTGCCCTAGCCAAGGTTGCTGCCGTTTCTCCAAATTTTCGCTTGAAAATGGGAAAAAATTAGGTGCTGCTGTCCTCTGCATTTTCCTAGACTAAATTTACATTTTAAAGAATATATGGATATCACATATAATATTTTTTGAATTTTTAAAGTAAATTAATATAATATTTTCGAGCTTTTAACTTCATTTGGTCATTCGCATGCACTGGACTTACCTCATTTAAAACCAATTGAATTTACATTTAAAAAAAAAATTAAATATACATAATAATATATCTTTTTAGGTTTCCAAATTTGGTAACTTCTACTTATTTTTTTATTATAATTTTTAGAGTTATTCTTTTAAAAATAAGTTAAGCTATTTTGGAAATATGGTTATATTATATTTAAGAATAATTTTATAATGTTATATTTATATTTAAAGTATTTTATATGTAAAGTCTATTATTATAGATTTAATATTTTAGATTTACCATGAAAAAACAGGGTAATAAATATTTATTTTATATTATTTTATTTTAATTTAACATCTATATATTGGAGTCCACTATTTGCTGTTTTACCAAAATTGCAGGTATTAGTAAAACGAGAGACACACTATGTTTAAGCACATGCCACTATATGTCTATATTATATTTAAAATAAATCTATAAATACTAATAATTATATTTAAAGTAATTTAATATCTAAAGGTCCATTATTTATAGACTTAATAAAGAAGGTAACCCCAAAGCAAGAAATATTTTTTTTATTTGGTTTTATTTTAATTTAATCTATATTTAATTGGAGTCCCCCACAAGTGCAGGTCACCAAAACCCGCAGGTATTAGTAAACAGACACATTGCTAGTGTTAAGCAAAACCTGCAAGTATTAGTAAACAGACACATTGCTAGTGTTAAACACATGCCACGAAACACAAGGAAAATTAAATTATCCTTTATCCAATTCCCAACACTATATACATATCTCGAAAATTTTCCATAAATATTTAAATAATAAGATCACTGGGTTGCCCCGGCATGGGATTGGATGTGTACTACTCAATGGTTTTTCTAATGTCACTTGCTTGGAAAAGTTTATCTAAAGGAGAATATCACTCTGAACCTTTCTTTGGTAAGTAGTTTAGTTGATAGGGGTTTTACCTCATTAAAGTTTAATGTGTTTCGTCTTTTAAATGAGCATTGTTTTATTTTTTATTTTCTATTTTTTCTTCTCTTTTCACCCATACTTTCATCTCTAAGAAACGTTTCCCCATATATAGCTTCATCCTGTACTTTGCAATGCTCTATGTTCCATAATGAATCTTTCTTTCTCAGTCTAAGGCTGTATTTAATTGCTCTGCAATTAATGGAGGTGACTTGGAGAAAAGCAGAGAAGAACAAGATACACAAAATTTATTTTATTAGATGGGTAAACCTTCACAAGTGGCAATTGCTATTTCCACCTCCATAGCAAAGTTAATGCTATGGAGGGTACAGAGTCTCACAGAGCATCATCAACCATACATCATTCATCATTGGACCATGCATCTGTCTCCGGCATCCCTCTCCGGCTGCCCATTATATGTAGCTATTATATGTTGTTTAGTTTTAATATAGTTAAATAAAGTAAAAGTACTAAATTCATGTTAGTGTTAGGTTTAGAATCTAGCTAATTTAGGTTTTATTGATTGGTAAATTTGGTTATTTTGTTAATAGCTACATTATGGTGGTGGAGAAGCCAATCCTATCCATCGATAATAATGCCTTATTATACTAGTAATATATTTATTGTGAAGGTTGTCTAGAAAGATTTACATTTTAGGCGTAAAGTATAGATAAATATATTTTAAATGGTAGTTGTTCTTGCCAATTATATCTATGAAACAAAGATTGAATATATTCCTTATATATATATATTCTAAAATTGGAGTTGATTTATTTACTAAGTTATTTCTTATTTGAATTGAAAATTATTTTAATTTATTATCAACAATTTTATACTTTGTTATTAATATTAAGTAAAATCACAACTCTTTTTACTATAGGTAAAATTATTTATTAAAATGATTTTTTTAAGTGTCCAACTACTTGTAATATATATTAAATAAAAATTTATTATTTGAATCAATTTTCATTTAATTATTGATGAGTTTATGAATATAGTTATTTATTTCAACTAATAAAACAGGCAGGTACCAATATTTATTAATATTGAACTTGTTAATTAATAATATTTATTATAAAAGTAATTTGAATATTAGAAAATAGTTAAGTAATGTTTTAGTTAATTAATGGTTGATAAGATTTTATTTTGTTACTATATGAAATTGAAAAATTAATTGTCTAGCTAAGACTTGCATAAATTTTGGTGGGTAGCTATCACTAAAAAGTCTTATTTACCTTTGCATATTGATCTTATCTATTTTTATACCAATATTTGATTGAATTATGATAAGTGATAATTGATGGTATTTAAGTGAACATGAATATGAGCTATTTGCAAGAATTTTAATATGGTGATTTTAATTTTAATCCTAAAATGATGAGATAAATATTGCAACTGTATCTAAAATTATCACACAGATATAAATTAATTACCTATATAACATTATGTTAAACAAAAACTGCTATAGCAAATATTACAAAATGAAACTTGAATCAATCATATTATAGATAAATAGAATCTGCAATTTTCTTTTTATTATCAAACACAACGCAATAGTTAATGAAAATAAAACTGTTAATTAAATAAAAATGCCGCACACCTCTACAACATTTACTATAGTTGTGGGATGCATTGATTGCCTCTCTACTTGGTGGAAAGTTTCAGATTGAAATCCCTAAAATTTTGCTGGCTCCATTTCCTGTCACGGGATTTATTCACGGTATTCCAGAAAAAGTTTGTCTACAGCTCATCCCTTCCACACGATGTTGCAGCCCAACTCTGTCTAAAGCTCTCTTCATTCCTGTAAATAATCGAATTCATGAATCCATTCTTTGTCTTCTTCGTTATTGTAGTCTTCTTCCATTGCTCTGTACAAGTCTTCTGATGTAAAATCTGTTGAACAGACGAACGGAGAAGGGAGCAGACTATAGTAATGGGACGACTGCTTGTTCGAAGAAAATGAACTGTCGGCTAAATTAGCTGCATCTCCCCCAGAATGATCGTAATGAGGAGATTGCTGGTCACCTAAACTCGACATAGAAGACAGAGAATCTGTAGCTGCTGTTTCGACGGGATTATCAGCCAATGCCAAATCAATACGCTCGGATTCTTCGTCTCCGATGGAATCGTTCACAAGTACGTCGAGCCATGAGGATTTCCAGGTTTCTTGAACATTCCATAATTTGAAGGCTTGATCTGATATATGATTACTGGAGCCCTCATCGTTATAGCCATTTGCTCTTACAATTCCAGAGTGTCGCACGGCTGTTTTTCTTTTAACGGCAGTGGCTTTGAACACAGGATTTTGAACAGGAACAGGAGATTTTGATCTTGTTCTTCGATTTTCTGGAATCCTGAGTTGAGATTTGTTCATTGACATGCACAGCTTCTTGCCCATATGAGTGTTCCAGTAATTCTTGATTTCGTTGTCTGTTCGACCAGGCAGTCGTCCTGCTATCAGAGACCACCTGCACATACATTGTATAGTTGAGATTAATTCAATGGCAGATTTCGAAACTATTTCAAAACCTAAGAAAACCGAAAGTGTCATGTGCACTGATTTTCTACATCTCGATTGCCAAGAAGACGATGCAACCGAATAATGAGCTCCTCCTCGTCGGGAGAAATGTTACCACGTTTAATGTCAGGGCGAAGATAGTTCAGCCAACGCAACCTGCAACTCTTTCCACATCGCTTAAGACCTGCAAAACAAAACCTACCCGCTCATTTAGCCTCTCAATGCGCATTTTGTTTGCAATAAAAATTGCAATTAGAATTTTACTGAAACTCACCTGCTTTTTTAGGGATATTTTTCCATCCATCGGTGCCATGAATTCGAATGTATTCAGAGAGAATCATATCCTCCATGGCGGACCAAGCGCCGCGGCTAAGACCTTCTTTTGAACAGCAAGGGGATCTAACCATCTTCGATATTCTTTTGTAACCCGTTAAGGCTAACTGAAGACAGCTGATGATCTCCTCTAACACGGGATTGGCCTCCTCGCTTCTCTTTGGAAAGGCTGATGGGCATATTTACAGAGAAGCCAATGCCGCAATCAGCGAGCCTCGAGCCTCTTTCTGTTTATGGTTATAGAAATTTGAATTTTGTTTGGTCGGTATTTTAAATTCGAACTCAAAATTCAAATTCAAATTCGTCTGCTATTAAATGAGTACGGTGAACCTCATTAAGTCCTCAAACCGGAGGGAGGCTGCGGGCAGGGTAGCCGGGGTTTTGATGGGCAGCCGGAGAGGGATGCCGGAGACAGATGCATGGTCTGATGATGGATGATGTAGGGTCGATGATGCTCTGTGAGACTCTGTACCCTCCATAGCATTAACTTTGCTATGGAGGTGGAAATAGCAATTGCCTCACTTTAGCTGCAGTTACGGACTATTCCCTCATCCGTAGCCATAATTAATATGAATGTCCCAACTTTAATTTCAGCGTCAGAATAGAGAAAACTATAAATTATACGGAAACCTTAGGTTGCCCTAGCGGAAGTTGCTGCCGTTTCTCCAAATTTTAGCTTGAGAATAAGAAAAAGTTAGGGAAACCATATAAACATAGCCGAGGTTGCTGCTGTTCCTGGACATTTTCTTAGACTACATTTACATTTTAAAGAATATATTGGTATCGCATTAATATTTTTTGAGTTTTTATACGAAAATTCGTATAATATTTTCTAGCATTTAAAATCATTTGGTTATTTAGATTTACCTCATTTAAAACCAATTAAATATACATTTAAATAAAAATATATGAATATGGTATATTTTCTTAGCTTTTAAATTTTATAATTCTTTTACTTAAATTTTTATTAATAAGTTTGAGATGTGTTTTATATATTTAAAATAATTTATAATATATATTTATATTTATATAATTATATCTATAGTTAATTATTATGAAGATTATTCACTGGAATGTACCAACAAAAGTAGCTATAATTATTTTTTTGATCTATATATTTTAATTTAAATCTATATACATGTCTTTGATAAATATTTAAGTAATGAGATGCCCGCTTTGCTCCCACATGGGATTGGATATATACGATTCAATGGTTTTTCTAATGTCACGTGCTTGGAAAAGTTTATCTCTGGGAAAAAAATAGTTGGACCTTTCAAAATAAAAATTATTCTTAAAAGAAGATAACTTTTAAAATAAATAAATAAAAAATTGCAATCTCCCACTTTTGGCACATTTCAAATATTAAAAATTGTGAATTTAGAATAAATATGTTGATTTTAAATTTTAAAATTAACAATTATATAACTCATTTTTAAAAATTAAAAAAGGAGTTGTCTATAATGCGACTTTTTGGAGATTCCGATGACGGAATCTGGCGGAAGAAATGAGGTTAAATCTTGATTTTTAGCAGTTAAAATGGTTTTTTAACTGCATATTTGGATTCAGCGCCCTGAAAAACCCCTGGGAGCCATTGATTGTGAAGAAACTAGCTATCAAACTTGGGATTCCAATGAATTGCTTTCACCGGAAAAATCTACCGGAAAGGCTTTCAAAAAGTCGCGTTATAGACTACTGCTGAGAAAATAGCCCATCCAATGGGCCAAGTTGAGAGGCACAGCGTCTTTCGTATGAGCTGTGGTCATATAAGGCTGGGAAGGCCCGCTTCTAGACACCCTCTCTGGCGAAACAAATATATATTATTAATAAAAAAATCATCAAATTAAAAATTAAAGTCTTTTTGAAAATAAATTTGGTAACGCCCGTTGAAATAATTTTTGAAGTATGTTAAAAAAATTACATGTGAACATCTGATAAAACCAGTTTATCTGGTAAAGCATAACTCACATCTGGTAACGCCCATTGAAATAATTTTTGAAGTATGTTAAAAAAATTGCATGTGAACATCTGATAAAACCCGTTTATCTAGTAAAGCATAACTCACAGCTTCCAAAAGTTACAGATTAAAATCTAATAAATTTCCTCGATGTTAAAGTACATAAATCGTAAATCCGGTGAAATTTTACCGGTGAAAATCTAATAAAATCCGTATCGAAAAAATTGGGTGGACCGTGTCCATTTTTCGGGCTCGGGATTCGTGTTTCACATCGTAGCTCATATCACTTGGCCGCCGTGTTAAATTGCGGGAGTCCTATTTGTGAGATTATAGCATTAACTGCTATATTCCTTACACTCCTGACAAGAATTTGACCATACCATGTTCATGCATCCATGGGCGATGCCTTCCTGCGCGATACATCTCCATGGAACTTTCCCGCAACTCCATCACTCTACCTCCGGCAAGCTCCAAGATTCAATGTAATTAATGTAGAAGCTCCAATATTCAATGTAATTAATGTAGATATTGGACAGCCCGATCCACCCTATTTCAAACTCAGCGAGTGAGAAATTTCAAAAATTGAAATGAAATATGGGAGGGAGTCAGCAAGAAAATTTGGAAAATCGGTAGGATCACTTCTCCAATTATCATTCAAAGAGTCGAAATGTATTGTTTGGCGTGGGTTACCTTCGCAACCATGTTTAGCCTGGCCAAGCCGGAACACCAACAGGTGGTGCAGGTCCCCGACGAACCAGAAAACAAAAAATGTGTTTGTGTTGGAAACAATGTGTATTTGATTTCGATTTACTATTGTGAAATGAACTTTGCCAATCCGAGTCCATTGGTTGTTCTATGAAGTCAAGCCCACTGTGGACTATGATTACCAGAAAATCTCTATATTCGCCTATGGCACTCAGCACAACCTTTAAGGATCTGTGATGTCTGCAGATTCCTGGGACTTGTTGCTATAGTTTCTGGGTATTCTCATGTACGTGAACCAATACACTGATACCCAGTGTCGATTACGTTTGAAAATGTTGCCGCAGGATCTAAAGAGACGGATGCCTCAGCCCGACTCTCCCAGCAGGCGTGGATTGTATCCTAATGGTAATAGTAATAGTCGTAGTGACCATCATTACTCTGGAGAAAATAAGAATCCACTCAGAGATTCTAAGGCGATGCTTGCTACAGTTAGGATGATAGGCCCGTATAGTTTAAGTTCAAAGGTGCAGAAGTTCACGGGATTGCCAACACCTCCAGCGAACGGTATTTGTGAAAAATCCGAGACGATGCCGCCTACGTTCTTCAACCCAAGGCACAGAGAAGCAGCAATTAATTTACCGCCAACTAGCTTACATTTTCTACCTTCAGTGCTGAAGAATGCTACAGAATCTTGTAATCTTTCTTTAAGTGATCATCTTCTCAAGTTTCCACTAATCGAGGGTGATCAACGGTATGAAGTCCATACTAGTAATTATGTGTTGCAACTTCCTGCTTTCGGCTAGAAAAAACCAAGCAATAGCGCTTCGTTGCAGTTTAAAGAGCTTTTGGAGGCATGAGCGCTAACCGAAAATGTTGAAACTGATGTTTCGCTGCTCAAAATGTTGTGATATGTAAGAGAGTTTCTTATTTATAATTTGTGACTGTTCTTAACAAGTTTTTTTTTGCAAGAATCAATTTGTGGCTATTCTCAACAAGGTTTTTTTTAAACGATTCTTGCCGTGAAGCTTTTCGGCTGACTTTGAAAGATTTAATTTATATATATATTTTTTACTCCTTAACCATACCCAGAACACATTAGAAAAGCCCAAAATATAAAATTTTGTGACTTCCGATATGAATGAGATAAAGGTAAAAAAACACTATGAAAATAAGAAATGGTAGAATCTTAAATGACTTGCTCTTACATTATGTGATAGGGTTATAAGGACAACTACTATATTTTTTTTTGCTGTAAGTTATTTTACATTATACTTTATGGAAAAAATTATGAAATATGCATAAATGTTATGAATTTTTTTATTTAAATATGAGGCTGAAATTTTTAAGTAAATTTAATATTTAAAATATAAAATTTATACATATTTTTTTATTAAATAAATTTTTTAAATCTATTCATATCAAAAGCTATGATGTTTTAATTTTTTTATCACTTAGTACAAAAATGATTCCTATTAATATATAAACAATTTTATATGTATCACATGAGAAATCGAAAGATTGGTTATTAAAACCAAAGTTTCAATATTAACGTCAATTACATCCATACTCTATGAGTAGAGCTAACTAAGAAAACTCGAATACCATGGAGACAGAAATAACGCTCCGACACTATCCTATACCAGATATAATTATTAATAATAGAATTATGCCATATATTTTGTCACTAAGTCATCATTTCGATATACTTTTATATTCTTGAATCATATCATTTCTCCACTTTGACTTGTTCCAAGTATCAATATTGTTTGATAATAGAGTTTAATATTCAAAATGATTTAATTTTAGTAATTTGTTTTTTTTATAATAATTATAATTTGTTATTAGATTTTTAAAATAATATTTTATAATATAAATATGGCTAGTTTTTTTATAATAAGTTTTCGTTTTGATATGCATGTAATCATTTCAATATGAATTTATGGTTTAAATTATTAAAATTATAAATAATTAGTTTCTTTACTTGAATATATAATAATTAGTTTATAATTCACAAAAGTTAAGCATAACAATCATCCTAACTATTAAACCTCTTATTAAAATATAAGCGAGATGTCAAAATGTCTATCATACTACTTTTTTATAATATAACTTCCATGATAAAAGATGACCATAAAATCATGGAAGTTAATTTCCTTACATCATAGTATAAAAGAAACCACCCTTCTCATCCATAGCAAAGAAATCCATTGAGTGAATCCACTTAACCTCTTGCACAAATTTGTAAGTAATCATTAAAATTTGTAATCCAACATATTTTATTACCTAATCCAACAACAACTAAGAATATATAAGAACCTTACTTTTAAGTTGGGTATAAATGAAACTACAATATAATCTCTTCTCTTTGCCTTTAAAGGTTTTGATATATATAATGCACCATAAAACATATAAAATACAACATTCAACCTTGCCTCACAAATGTGATAGTCGTAGATTAAGATCCCTATCTTAGCACCCTAAAATTAGCTTCAACTTCCAATTTATTACTACTTATTACAAGCATCCTCGCAATATCCCCTGGTCTTATGCATACCACTCAATCCACATATCAAACTCATTAAGGAAGAGGTTTGCCACTTTCTTGTAGTAATTTTTTGTCTCATAATCAATAGTGACCTTCATTTTGTCATTATATCTATTTATTCTAGAAGTTTTCATCATCTTCTTTAAGCATCTCAGACATATGCATAAGTATACATCCAAAAAGACACATAACCTATACGTAACTACTCTAAATTAGTAATTCCATATTGTGTCATTTATAGCGAGCACCCCACCTAGCTACCCTGCAACCTCCTAATGGCTAAATGCACACAACCATTATCCTAAGGTGATTTCCCCCTTTTTGCTCATGGAATTTCACAACTCTAGACTTTCCTACCATGATTGATATTCCACGAATACCCCTAGGCTTAAGCATCATTTGAATCTAGCCTCACCATAAGACTTCTAAAATTTCTTCTAATATTCCATGAAACTAGCTTGAATAACACATTATTATTTTTTAGCCCTTTATATGGCGATTCTTATCTTTCTCCCTTTCCAATGAAAATTACACTATTCAACTATAATTTCTAGTGTACTACCTATTTGAGGGATACCTCAAGTGTACTTGGTTATTCTTTGTTTGAAATTTTGTTATCATTATCATATGACACCCTTTCTATTACACCTCGATTAATTCATCATGATTAATCCACAAAATTTCTATCATGATTATCCATGACTATTACTTGAAAGTTCCATCATTGTTATTCTGACATTATTATTTCACCATGATTTATCTAAGATTTCCTACCATGGTTATCACACCATGACCTTTTTATGGTTCCTTGTCATGATTTTCCATCACATCCCTTCCATGATTACTCCACAATGATTCCATCATGATTATCCCATCATAATTATTCCATGATTGTAACATGATTACATATCATGATATCCCATAATGACTATTCCCAATTATGCCATCATGAGTATCTTACCTATTTCATGAAAGGGTTTTGCTTCCTATTATATCATCTCATTTGTAGTTTAAAGGTCACTCGTTCTCAATTTCCTTCTTCACATATCGATTCTATTACATAATCTATGATTACTATAACCATGGATATATTTCTCTCATGAAATAGGAATAAAAAATTCCCCACTCCCCCCCTCTCTCTGCCTTACGTGGCTTCGTTTATGGAAAGTAAGGGAACATAGAAGAGTGCTTCATCAATTTAGCTATGTTTATGACTAGATTTTTAAGCATCTCACCCCTTCCAAGTAATATTGTCTTGCCAAAAACATCATTCCATTTTAAAATAAGTAATTTGCTAATAAGCTTACCCATTGTTGGAGTTTAGATATTGTGACGTGAGTGAGGAATTGGAGGTTGGAACCATGAGTTCTATTACAATAAATATCTTCATAAAACATCATTAGAAAAATTATGCATAATCATCTTTAATTTGTTAAAAATAAATAAAAAGGAGAATTTCTTAATCACTAAATCATAAGTATGATATGATATTTATGAGATATTGTGGTAAATAGAGTTATAATGGAGTATTAAGAGGAAGGAAAATTTATGAAATAGATGTATTGAGATGATAATAATGGTAACAAATCAGTGACCCAATAAGTGCCAATTATGATTCTCATTTATACAATAATAAGACATCCCAGTACACATCCTTCCTTCCATTGGTCCAATTAGTTTATGGAGGTTTGAAGGGAAGAGGATTAGTGAATTTAGGACCATTAAGAGAATTGAACGACAAGGAGAATGGGTGTGGATCTATCACATCACTCTATAGGTATGGATGTTGTGGATGTATATATTTTTTTTTATTGTTAGTGGAACCTCATCTCTACCACTTCCATTTATTTATTTTGACCTTGTGTTAGTATTTCAATGCCACAAGCCTCACATCAATAGGACTAATCCATAAACCAATAAATAGGTTGCAAACCAAAACCATATGTAGAGAATGAGTCATGCAGGGACCATTTCTTTGGAAAACCTTGTGCAAAGAGGCGTTAAACACATAAGGGATACAAATTCTCACAATGAACCATTAATGCCTGCATATCGCCCCATTTATTTTAAACTAGTTAGATTAAAAATCCCAAAACCTTTTATGGTAAAATTCTTAAACAGTGTCATCATGTCTTGTGTTGAATGATATATGTGAGGTGACTACCTAAGTTCCCAAGTGATGAATGATAATCAAACCAAGTTTCATAGTTAAATAAACTATGGAATATAATGGATTTGAGTAGATTTTTTAACTTGCAAGGTGCCTTATGGTATATGTAGCACTTGAGATGCTAAGGATTCTGATAGACCGTTATGAGTGTGTAGCATATGGAAGGAATGAATTTCATGGAATGAAGCTATTCTAGCTTAAATTCTCTTAAAGATGGATTGGAGCTTCAAATCCATAAGGGAAGTGGACATGTACATATGTCATATGGTATTATTAGAGTCCTATAGAATGATGAGTTTCCAAATATGTAGAGTTTTGGTAACTTCGATCCCTTTGAAGAACACATAAAAATCCACTTGGTTGTTGGAAGTTGTATCTAGACTCGAGGATGATGTTAGTTCAATCTATCCTTTGGTTAAAATCACAAACCACATCCCTCTGCTCCCAACTAACCTCAACCCATATTCTTTCTAGCCTTGGGTTTTGTTTGGATTCCCCATTGAAGCACATTACATATGTATATTATGAATTTAACCATTAATAAAATTCTTTTTTAGAGAAGGAAAGTTTCCATATTCTTATGGGCAGATTAAACATAAAGCATAGAATGGAGGTTGAATTGTGAAAACCATATTTCTTGTGGCTAGGATAGTTTGGGTTTATAGAAAAAGTATGCTCAACCAACAATGATTCAACACACTCTACTACTATTACATGCTAATTTTGAGAGGTATTAAAAGTGGTCTTATTGTTAACTAGCCAAATCCTCTAGAAAATTTACTCTAGGAGAGAAATCTAAGGTGTTTTTAGCAAAGGCTTCCCTTTAAGGGATCTAAGATAATTCTTTTGCCGTGATGATAGATATATGGAATTTGTGCATATATGATAGATGCACATACATAGAAGATGTGCATATATACTGGATAAGCACATATATGGAAACTATACTTATATAAACGTTGTGCATATACAAAATTCACATAGCTTCTATATATGCATACCTTCTTTATCGCATATCTTCTGTATATGGTAATATATAGAAGTTGTACATATATGGACGATATGCACATATACAGAAGTTGCACATATACAAAGGCTGCATATATATGTAGGTAGAAGTTTTCCACAACTTCTATATATGCGCTTATATGGAAGTTGTACATAAACGGTAGATGCACATATCCAAAAATTATACGTATACGAAAGTTGCACATATACAAAAGATGCACAAATCTTCTGTATATGGGCATATTTATTATATATGTGCAATTTCCATATATGCGTATATGTTCTATATATGTGCAATTTCTGTATACGTATATATACATAATTTGTACATATATAAAACTCATGGACAACTTATGTATATGTGCATACCATAAAATAAACCATAAAAGCAACCATAAATCTAAATCTCATTGAAATTCTAAAACCCTCTTATATATCAAATTTGCTTTATAAAATAATTAAAATCTTAATGTTGTTGCCCAATCAATTGTTAGAATATTATATATTACGGAGAAATGGAACACATAAAATATTGTAGAAATATAAACACAGAAAACGCATAAAACAAGAGAGACACAAATATACAGGTTCACCCAGTTTGGGCTACGTCCACCTCGAATAGCCAGTCCTTCCTTTCTATTATCCAGCAAAATGAAGAGACAAAACCTACGACAAATCTGCTGTAATATCCTCTGTTTTCTCTCACAGTCTCGCCTCTCTATTTCTCACTTGAAGAATACACATCTATTACATAGCCTCAAATACAATGCCCTCATACAAAGAGAGGGTTTGCCTTCTAGGGAAAAAATCCTAAACTAAGCATAATTTATACCGTCAGATCATCTGCCTAATGAACGACCTAGATTGACTAGAACTTACTATACTTTTACAAGGCAATTTTACATCTATTTTTAGCTTCGGGGGCGCTGCCCCCGAGCCCCCGC
>APFE030150985.1:76361-157461 GCA_000404065.3 Pinus taeda | reverse complement strand
ACCTTTACCATGAAGTATTCGAAGGCCCTTCTCTCCAATATGTCCAAGCCTTTGATGCCACAACATGGTCTTCTCTCCAGAGACCACTAGATTTTCTGCTCCACTTTTAGGAACCATAGAAGTGTTGCACCCATCAAGAATCATGCTACCTTACATATTGTACAAAGCTCCAATCCGAACTCCCTGCATCAATACCACTACTCCCCAAACCATCTTGCAGGTATCCTTCCCGAACACTATTTTTAGAGCTGCATCATCCAACTTGCATATAGAAATCATATTTCTAGCCAATGCAGGAATATGCAGAACACCCGGAAGTGTTCTAACCCTTCCACCTTGCAACTTCAACTTTACTTTTCCATGACCAACGATTCTAGCCTTCCTATCATCCCCTAAGAAGATATCACCACCATCGTATTTCTCATACTCGTAGAACCATTCTCTATGGGAAGCGAAGTGAAAGGATGCACTTGAGTCAATCAACCATGCCTCATGATCTACATGTGTACTTAAAGAATCCAAGTACACATCCCCACCTTCATCTGAGGTGGTTTTCACCTCTGCAGAAGGAGCATCATCAGATCCCTTTCCTTTATCAGAAGATTTAGATTTATAGTCCGTTTTGTAGTGCCCTTCCTTTCCGAATTTCTAGCACAACACCTTTACAAGTTTTCCTGGAGATTCAGATCTACATCTAAATTTAGATCTCCCACTCGATGACTTATTTTTGTTTCTATTCTAGGACCGTCCTCGTACAGACAAGGAATCACTATTTTGGCCCTCCGTATTTTTCCATCTCATCTCCTCCATTATCAAGGATGAGGCTATTTTATTAAACTATAAGGCAGTTGCATTACTACCTATTGCAATAACCAGACTATCCCACAAATCTGGTAGAGAACACAACAAACTGATGCACTTATCTTCATCTGAAATTTTAATATCAAGAGATGCTAACTGACTTACCACAGTATTAAATGTGTTCATATGCTCTGTCAATAAGTCTCCATCTTTCATCCTCAGGTTATACAACTTTTTCCGCAGGAACAGTTTATTCACCAAAGACTTAAATTGGTACAAAGTCCCTAACTTGTCCCATAAAGCCTTTGCCTAGATTCCCCTGATACATTTGGCAATACTAAATCTGAGACACACAATCATATTGTGCTCTTTTCTTTCTGATCCAACTTCTTCCATTCTTCATCGGACATTCCCATTGGTTTAGTACCCGTATCTATCATGATCCACTGATATTTATCCACGAACAGATCCTCCATCTTGAGCTTCCACAACTCAAAAATCTGACCATTAAATTTATCGATCTCTATTTTCCACTACTCATCATCTTCTTTTACCACCAGAATCGATCTCGCAGATCTCCCACTGAACAGGGTCTATTATCCAGATTTAAATAGGAATGCAACAAATTATAGAGATAGCCATAAACACAAAGATGCAGCAGAAATAATACTTCATTTCATTAATGGAAAATACTAAAATATGCTTACAAGCAGAATTGGAAATAAACCAGCTAGGGCGATGGTAGCTTATCTCTGAGAAGAGATGTGGCAGCTACATGCCTCTGAATTGTGTTACAATGAGGCTCAAAGGCCTATTTATTATTGAGAAACAATGGAAAACCCATCACATCCCAAAACCTAACCCTAGAAGATGAAATGCCAAATTGTGGGCCCCATTTTGGGTAAATTCGTACATCAATTGGGGTCGTAACTTTGGCATACGATCTACGTTTTATGCGTACAATAACTTGTTAGAAAGATATGTCTGAGCACTACCACTTTGGGAATGGCAACATCAATCCATGGACCCATGTTGCCACCATATTTCCCAAAAAACGTCGTTTAGGGCCTCAAAATGGCTCCGAAAGATCAGGACCCGAAAAACTACTAAAAATAGTAAATTGTGCTACAATTTAAGAAACTGAAAAAACTGAAAGAGACAATTGTGGGGGTCCAAACAAGATATGTGGGTGGCCACCAACATCCACTTGGATCATTCCTCCCCCCTTAAGAATCAATGGTCCCAATTGCATTGTGTTCCTCTCTGAGATGAGGAAGCTTCTACTGAGTTGTTCTGCAATCTCTGATGTGTCTAGAAATGGTGGGACACATGGATGATGGCGGTCCACATTGAACACTTGGTGCAAGCAAAGGAATGGAGGAATACTATGCTTCAAAGCATTGTTGCTGATAGCCTTGGTACTAGTGTAAGGACTATGTCGGAGTGGTCTGAGTTTCTGATGGGTTCTAGTAAGGCATTCTCTCTGCAGATGCAACTAGACTTTGTTGCCCACTTGAAGCTTGTGTGGTACCCTTGTGGATGAGGAGAAGTTGTTCCTGTGTTCTGTCATAATTGTATCCCTTTGCTACTACTACTGCGTGGAGAAACCCTTTGTGGGGGTCATGGATGTAGCAACGATCTTCCCCTTACTTTGGGGGCGAACCAGACAAAAAATGAATTTCCTAGTCTGGGATATGAGCTTGTTGCTTTTATTGGTAGTGATCAAAGAGGTGGCAATAGGTGGGGCTACCTCTGGTATCCTGTATAATGAATTATCTAAAGAAATAATGACAGCACGAGGCCTTGACTCATACACAACATGTCGCCTCCACAAGTATGGTTGGCTTAATAGTACATCACAAACATCCAGAGGTGTAACATTACACAATACCTCGTTTGTGAAAGTCTTGATGCTATAGGGAAGGCAGCACTATTGGCGAACTTTGAGTTATCATCCTTCATGAAGCCACTGATACTATATGGCTATGGGTGTGGGTTAGTCGGTAGGCCCAACTACTTCACAACCTCTACTGAAACAAGGTTCTTTTGGCTGCCACTGTCGACAATGAATTGTAGCGATGAACCCTTCACCCACATCTGTGAGTGGAAAAGGCACTCCCCTTCCTCTAGATCTTCAGGATCATTTTTCTGGATCTTGGCGGTGGAAACAGTGGTGCTGGGATCAATGATTTGCTTCCCTTTACCATTCCCCTTGTGAGGTTCTGGCTCAGGGTCAGAACATGCATCTAATTCAGAAGCCTTCAACTTGGCCACCAGCGACTGCTTGGTTCAACACTCACTTGTGTTGTGAATGGAGCTCTTATGGAACTCACACCACTTTCCTGTGTCCTTTTTCGACTTCGTGGGGTTGTTCTTTTCTTGCGGCTTCGACAGGTTGTCTTGGGTCACCCCACCTTGGATTTGTCCTTTGGTCATCGAATTTGCAGATCCAAAGTCTCGCTTCTTCTGTTTGAACTTTTTCTCAATCTTGACAGCATATCGGTACGCTGTGCCGAGCGAGGAAATTTTTAGGATCTCCATTTCTTCCTGGATGTACCTATGTAGGTAGCTGCAGTATTTGAGTACCAAATGTAGCTGAGATTGCTTGATACCCAACTGTGTGTGAAGGTTATGAAAATTGTTTGTGAACTCTAGCACATCTTGGTCCCTTCCCTATCGTAGCATGGCCCACTTCATGTATTTGTCCTCATAGCTTTTGACAGGGTAGTACTGCTCCTTGATGGCATCCCGAAATGAATCCCAAGTGGGTGTGGCTGAAAATAGTGAGCCTATGCTTTCATCCTTATACTCATAGTAGGTTTCCCACCAGTCCTTGACGTGGGGGGCTACTTTGAGAAGAGCGAAAACAATCTTTTCCCGACTCGAAAATTCATGAACAGAAAAATACCCATCTAGCAGATTTAACCATTTATCGATGGCATCTGCGTCTATTTGACCTTCAAAGATAGGAATTTCAAAACTAACTTGTACCTTAAAGGGCGTGGCATTTCCAGAGTAGCTGCTAGAAGCCGATGCGTTGCCTCTAGGTAGCCGCTGAAGGATCTGCACAAAGCTATCCATCATCGAATTCCTTTGTCGCTTGAGTGCTTCTTCGAGCAAGATTTTGATAGGATCTCCTGCACCCTCATCTTTCTTCTCATCCACCATGGAAGGCCATCGGGATTTGCGGGGCTAGTCTTGAAAAGGTTCAACCAGTTCAAGCCCTAGCTCCTTATATCCCAACCTCGTTGGGGACATGCAAAAAAAACAGAGAAAAAGTAGACCCGCTATGATACCACTGATCCAGATTTAAATAGGAACGTAAAAAATTACAGAGATAACCATAAACACAAAGATACAGTCGAAATAATACTTCATTTCATTAATGGAAAATACTGAAATATGCTTACAAATAGAATTGGAAATAAACCAACTAGGGCGATGGTAGCTTATCTCTGAGAAGAGATGTGGCAACTACATGCCTCTAAACTGTGTTACAATGAGGCTCAAAGGCTTATTTATTGTTGAGAAATAATGGAAAACCCTTCACATCCCAAAACCTAACCCTAGAAGATGAAACGCCGAATTGTGGGCCCTGTTTTGGGTAAATTGGTAGATCAATTTCCCAGGCTCGTAACTTTGGCATACAATCTCTGTTTAACGCGTACAATATCTCGTTGGAAATATCTGCCCAAGCATTACCATTTTGGGAAGGGAAACATCAATTCATGGACCCATGTTGCCCCCAGATTTCCCAAAAAACGTCATTTAAGGCCTCAAAACGGCTCCGAAAGATCAGGACCCAAAAAACTACTAAAAATAGTAAATAGTGCTACAATTTAAAAAAATGAAAAAACTGAAAGAGATAGTTGTGGGGGTACAAATGGGATAGGTGGGTGGCCACCAATGTCCACCTGGATCATTCCTCCCCCCTTAGGAAGCAATGGTCCCCATTGCTTTGAGTTCCTCCCTGAGATGAGGAAGCTTCTGCTGAGCTGGGTCTCTGGTGAGTTCTTCTACGATCTCTGAAGTTTCCAGAAATGGTGTGACGCATGGTCGACGAAGGTCCACATTGAACACTCAGTGAAAGAAAAGGAATGGAGGAATGTGGTGCTTCATAGCATTGTTTCCTGTAGCCTTGGTACTAGTGTAAGGACTATGTCAGAGTGGTTTGAGTTCCTGATGGGTTCTGGTAAGGTGTTCTCTCTGCAGATGCAACCAAACTTTGTTGCCCACTTGAAGCTTGTGTGGTACCCCTATGGATGAGGAGAAGTTGTTCCTATGTTTTGTCATGACCGTATCCCTTTGTTGCTGCTGTTGCATGGAGGAACCCTTTATGGGGATCATGGATGTAGCAACGATCTTCCCCTTACTTTGGGGGCAAACCAAACAGAAAATGAATTTCCTAGTTTAGTATATGAGCTTGCTGTCTTTCTTGGCAATGGTCAAAGAGGTGGCGGTAGGTGGGGCTACCTCTGGTATCTTCTATAATGAATTATCCAAAGAAATAATGTTAGCGCGAGGCCTTGAATCATACACAGCATGTCGCCTCCACAAGTATGGCTGGCCTAATAGTACATCACCAACATCCAGAGGTGTAACATCACATAATACCTCATTTGTGAAAGCCTTGATGCTATAGGGAAGGCGGCACTACTGGCGAACTTTGAGATCTCGTCCTTCATGAAGCCACCTAATACTGTACGGCTGTGGGTGTGGGGTAGTCGGTAGGCCCAACCGCTTCACGACCTCTGCTGAAACGAGGTTCTTTTGAGTACCACTGTCGACAATGAATTGTAGCAGTGAACCCTTCACCCACATCTGTGAGTGGAAAAGACGCTCCCCCTCCTCTGGATCTTCGGGCTCATTTTTTGGATCTTGGTAGTGGCAATAGTGGCACTGGGATCCACATCAATGATCTGTTTCCTTTTACCATTCCACTTGTCAGGTTCTGGATTAGGGTCAGAACATGCATCTAATTCAGAAGCCTTCAACTCGGCCACCAACAATTTCTTGGTTTGACACTCACTTGTGTTGTGAGTGGGGTTCTTGTGGAACTCACACCACTTTCCTATGTACTTTTTTGACTTCGTGGTGTTTTTCTTTTCTTGCAGCTTCGACGGGTTGTCTTGGGTCACCCCGCCTTGGCTTTGTCCTTCGGTCTTCGAATTTGCAGATCCAAAGTCTCACTTCTTCTATTTAAACTTTTGTTCGATTTTGATAGTGTATCGATATGTTGTGGCGAGCGAGGAAATGTTTAGGAACTCCATTTCTTCCTACATATACCTGTGTAGGAAGCCATGGTATTTGAGTACCAAATGTAGCTCAGAGTCCTTGATACCCAACTGTGCGTGAAGGGTATGAAAAATGTTTGTGAACTCCAGCACATCTTGGTCCCTTCCTTGTCACAGCATGGTGCACTTTATTTATTTGTCCTCATAGCTTTTGACAGGGTAGTACTGCTCCTTGATGGAATCCCAAAATGAATCCCAGGTGGGTGCGACTGAAAATAGTGAGCCTATGCTTTCATCCTTCTGCTCGTAGTAGGTTTTCCACCAGTCCTTGATGTGGGGGGCTGCTTTGAGAAGAGCGAAAACAATCTTTTCCCGACTCGAAAATTCATGAACAGAAAAATACCCATCTAGCATATTTAACCATTTATCTACAGCATCTGCATCTATTTGACCCTCGAAGATGGGGATTTCAAAATTAACTTGTACCTTAAAGGGCGTGGCATTTCCAGAGTAGCTGCTGGAAGCCAATGCGTCGCCTCTAGGTAGCCGCTGAAGGATCTGCGCAAAGTTGTCCATCATCGCGTTCCTTTGTCACTCGAGGGCTTCTTCAAGCAAGATTTTGATAGGATCTCCTACCCCCTCGTCTTTCTTCTCATCCACCATGGGAGGTCGTCGGGATTTGCGGGGCTGGTCTTGCAAAGGTTCGACCAGTTCAAGCCCTAACTCCTTATATCTCGACCTCGTTGGGGACATACAAAGAAAATAGAGAAAAAACAGACTTGCTCTAATACCATTGATCTAGATTTAAATAGGAACACAACAAATTACAAAGATAACCATAAACACAAATATGCAGCGGAAATAATACTTCATTTCATTAATGGAAAATACTGAAATATGCTTACAAATAGAATTGGAAATAAAGCAGCTAGGGCGATGGTAGCTTATCTCTGAGAAAAGATGTGGCAGCTACATGCCTCTGAATTGTGTTACAATGATGCTCAAAGGCCTATTTTATTGTTGAGAAATAATGGAAAACCCTTCACATCCCAAAACCTAACCATAGAAGATTAAACGTTAAATTGTGGGCCCCGTTTTAAGTAAATTGGTACATCAATTTCCTAGGGTCGTAACTTTGGCATACGATCTCCTTGTGATGCATACAATAGCTCGTTAGAAATATTTTTTTGAGTACTACCAGTTTGGGAAGGGCAACATCGGCCCATGTGTTATAGACATTTTTGGGCACTTCAACCCCAATCACAAATGTCCATAAACTGAGAGCTCTTAAGTCCCTAAAAGTGTTGCTTCACTTCCTAAAGGAGCAAGGTCAACTGATTACATCATCTCCCAGAAGTTCTCCACTGAAAACTGCTCATAAATGGTCAAAAATAGACCATACTGAAAGCTCAATGCATAGGGTGCGATGCATATCACCTTCCCAATGTACAAGGAGCGATGCATATTGTTTTGCTCCTCTGTAGGGTGCGATGGTCGGCAATGGACAAATGGCAGGGATAAAAATGCGAGGTGGAAGATCATGGAATCTTCCAGAAGCTTCCCCTCTGACACTTGCCACTCCATTTTCGACCAAGGATGAGCAATAGATCTTCATTCTCCAAGTGGAATCAAGATATCAGAGAGAAGACACTAATCAAGATCCCAAAAGATGACTCACCTCTTTGTAATCATGTATATATGGATCCCTCATCATAGAGATCTAGGGGCTAGAATTTTGTAACTTATAGAGAAGTGTTGTTGGTATTCTGGTGTACATTCACAAATGTTTCGTGATCTAGCTTTGCTTGAGGTGAAGAAGGGCTTCTTAGCTGGAGGATGATGCTGGGTCAGAGCACATGGTTGTAATCTTCTTGCTACTTTTCATTTCAATAAATCTATTCTTGTTTCCTTCCATATTCTTGTGTACTTGTTTATATATGCTTGTATATGGTTAATGCACATCTGATCCTGCATTATTTATGAACTTAGATCCTTGTTTCTTGCATAGTAGTTGTTGTTGTGATTCTACAGGTCCTTTTGAAGCTGAGCAGACAAAGAGAAAGTGGAAAAACTCTATCAAGAAGGAGAGGAAATCGAGCGCAAGACTCAGGTTGGCCCTCTTGGTTCTCCTCTCATCTATTTTCATAAAAGGAATCAATAGTAGGCTTTGATTGTTTTTTTCTAAGATAGCCACCCATCTTAGTAGGAATAGCAACATCCGTGTGGACACTATTATTGTATAACACCATGGACCCATGTTGACCCCAGATTTCCGAAAAAACGTCGTTTAGGGCTTCAAAATGGCTCTGGAAGATTAGGACCCGAAAAACTGCTAAAAAGAGTAAACTATGCTACAATTGGAAACTGAAAAAACTGAAAGAGACAATTGTGGGGGTCCAAATGGGATAGGTGGGTGGCCACCAACATCCACCTAGATCAGTCTACCATAGGCCTGAGCGAAACCCCTCAGCAACAAAGGTGTCCCCTTAAAGCCAAAACAACTCTGATACCAAATGTAGGTTTTAAACCTGTACATAAATTATCTGCATACGAATTCTAGAACATAGAAAATAAAAAATGCGAGAGCATAACACATAAAACACATATACACAGAGATTTTCCCTTGGATCCCAAAACAGGGACCAAAAACCATCACGTCCAAAACCATGGACCGAAAACCATTGCATCCAAAACCATGGATCGAAAACCATCGCATCCAAAAACATGTGCCAAAATCATGCACAAAACCATAGGTGGGTCTGCCCAACCTAACATAGGTTCCAAAACCAAAATTTTCTGGGGCACTACCCCAGACCCCATAGGGTGGGGTTACCTACACACCTCAAACCCCTTATGGACCCCCTGCTATGCAATTAGCGCAACAAAGGGGGGGCTTCACCCCCCCTCCAACCCCCTGATTAACTACACGTGCTAGTCATGGAAAGAATATAACACAACCCAACAAAAGACATTGTTATGTAATTTTTTTGATATGATAATGAGATTGAACATTTCATTGATCCAACACTTTGTTGATTCAGAAGGTTGAAGTTCTTGGGTTAAGGTCCAACCCTAGCAACAAAGGCTCCTCTTCTTGCACTTGTATGCTTCGTTGATTTCATACATTAATGGTTGAATTGGTTTTAGCATTATTTGATTGCAAGCAGTTGTGGGTTTGGATTAGTTTTCTTGCATTTGTGCCTTACTTTAGTAGTAGCTTAGAAAGATAAAGGAATACCAAAAATTTGTTAGCAGGTGGACTTGGGCTCACTCCTCCCTTTAGGGACAATGGTTTGAGGAAAGAACTCCTATACAATCCCAAAAAGAGAGAATTCTGATTTCTCATGGAATTTAGGGTTTTCTGCTATTTAGGCCAACATATTTTCAATTTCCAAGAATAGGATTCAATTGTAATCTCTGATATATTCAGCCTTGTATTATATCTCATAGTGTTTCACATTATTCTACAAGTATTTCCATGCATGAGCTAGGCAACTAGATAATAAAATTATGTTTTATTTAGTTGATTGAAAATCTTTCTTATTTGACATGATTCATGGATAAATGCCAGTGATTGATGTAGTATAGTAATTCCAACAATGCAAGGAGATCTCATGTCAAACAACCCCATCCTAACCTCATCCATCAATGATCATCACTTTTTCAACTAAGTCCCTCAAACAATTCATCCTTCCATAAGAACAACTTTCCATATTTGTTGAGCAAATCCAACCATTTTAAAAAGCTTATTTTGAGCTCTGAAGAAGTCTTAGTCACTCCCTTGCCTTATTTCTCCCACCATTCACCTTCCCTAAGCCCTACACCACCTTCCAATTCACTCCTATTTCTCTTGGCCAGATCTTGTAGGAATATAGGGGATTATACAAGAGCATTAGGAAATCCTATTGGAAGCATTAGAACATCCTGTGGTGGCCTGTTTTGAGGCCAAATTGTGGAAAAATCATCCAGGAAGACAAGTGAAGACCCCTATTTTCCTCCTAATACATCTGACCTTTCACCACCATCTCTAACCCACTTGCCACATCACCATGAGGATTTAACTTTCATATTTTTCACACAAAAGGAAAAAAGAGTTATTATGTTCATTTACATGAACAACAATAGAGTTTTTGGTTATTTCAAATTATATTCCTAGGACAATAGGATTACATACATGTTAACTTAGCATTTTTTTGAAGCAAAGCCTCTTAGAAATTATTTAGATGAGTAGTGTGTTTAAGCATTTGATTTTAGTCTTTCCTTACTACAGTAGACAAGGTTTCAGTTAGTGCAAATTCCCCCTTTCCTCATTGGTAATCAAGCTTATTTTGAATCAATAGAAGGTTGGTTTGAGAAACCATAGTGGTCTATCGCCGTCGTAGCAATGACAAAGAGTGGACCCATCACATTTTCTTGTGTATACAACATTGTCACCTTCAAGTTTGTACGAACCCCAGGTTGATAAAGTAACGTTGGTAGCCCCAAGAGTTGCAACATTCTTGCTGCAATACTGGTGCTCATCAATTACAAGATATGAATTTTATGTGCATACTGATCATTCTTCTATAAGATATATAATGAATAAACATTTAACTAGTAGTAGAATGACTAGGTGGTTGCTTATATTACAGGAATTCAATGTTACAATTATTGATAGATCAAGAAAGTCTAATGTTGTAGCTGATTATCTTTCTAGATTAAACAATCTTGGTAAAGTAATTCCTATTGATGATGACTTCCTGATGAGCATCTTTTTTCTATCACGGAAAAATCCCCATGGTTTGCTGACATAGCTAACTATTTAGTCATCGAAAAAACACCACCTCACTTATCTGCTCATGAAAAGTAGAATATTATTCAGAAAAGTGCTTCATATTCTTGGATACAAGGAGACCTCTTTTACATCGAACTAGATTTTGTTATTCATAGATGCATGAGAGGGGAATAAATGTTTGATATCTTAAAATATCCCCATGATGAACCTTGCAGTGGCCACTTCACTGATAAACGAACTGCATATAAAGTTTTACGCACTAGCTTTTTTTGGTCTTCTTTGTTTAAAGATGCCAAGCAATATGTTAGCATTGTGATAGTTGTCAATGGATGGGTCAACTTGTTCGAGCCAATGAAATCCCTTTATGTCTTCAAGTCATGATTGAGCCCTTTGAAAAATGGGCTATTGATTTCGTAGGACTTATAAACGTCGCATCTCTAAATAAAAAGCATATCTTTGTTTGTACTGATTTTGTTACTAAATGGGTAGAGGCTAAGGCCATTTCTTTTGCCACTGAAAAAGTTGTTTTTGATTTTCTATTCAATGAAACTTTTACTAGATTTGATGTTCCTAGAGAAATTGCTTCCGACAATGGACCGCAGTTTGTTTCTAAATTGGTATAGGAAGTCATGAATCAGTACAAGATTCAACACAGTAAATTTGCACTGTACCACCCGCAAGAAAATAGCCAGGTGGAATCTAGAAACAAGGCAATCGGATCCATCCTCACCAAAACATTAAACATGCATAAGAAGGATTGGGCTAGCTGATTGCTTGAAGCCTTATGGGCTTATCGAACTACTTGGAGGAATAACACGGGGCATACACCATATGAGCTACTGTATGGAAAACAAGTCCTTTTTCTAACCCAATTTCAGATAAAGACTTTTAGAATTGCAGTTCAGTTGGTTATATATCTCTCGGAAGCATAGAAGCAACATCTATTACAGTTAAATGAGTTGGATGAATTTTGGAGGGATGTTGTTTAACAAAATATTTTGGTGCAAAAACAATGCAAGAAGTGGCATGACAAGTTTATCAGGAAGAAACAATTCCAACCAAGTGATTGGGTACTTCTCTATGACTCTATATTTAAACATTTTAAATGGAAGTTCCATACTCGTTCGATGGGACCGTATGAGTTAATTCAAGTTTTCAACAATGGGGTTGTATAAGTCAAAACTATTGATGGGAGAAATTCAGTTTTCCTTGTGAATGGGCATAGGCTTAAAGCATATTTTCAGCCCATCACAAAGAAAGACTTTATGCAACACGTGCATCAGTAGTTTGAACTTTAGCTGGTTGGTGGCTATGCCAGCGTATTGTGATCTTATTTCTTCTCTCTTGAAATGAAGTTTAAAGAAAATCCATATATATCTATATATATATAAAGAAAAATAAAAAAAAGGTAAAGAAAAATATTTTCCTGTGATTGTGAAAAACAGTTTTACTGACATTATTGTAGAAGGATCAACCTGGAAAGCTTGATGACAGGAAGATTAGTTCTAATAAAATGAGAATGTTGTTTGATCTTTAAATGTGTTAACTATCATCAAGAAGAAGAAGGTTCAAGTATAGGAACTAGCCCCTTATCCAAGTTTAGGATAGCTGGAACGTAATTTTTTATCCAAGTAACACTCAATTCCCACTACATTTACTTTATGGATCAGCACTATGCAGGCAGATGTTAGGTGAAAACTTTCCCTTCTTCTATTCCCATTTTTGTAAAAAAAATAAAAAATTCCTCTTATTTTCTTCTTTTCATCCCATGAAGTTTACCATCCATTTCTTCAAGAAACTTTCCCTATCTGTTTTCGTATTTCCCTCATTTTTTCCTCTTGAAAAATTTTCCCTGAAATCCCTTTTCAATTTATCCCTCTTGGTGGTCTCACTCTTGAATTCCCTATCATAATTTCCTAAAAATTTACCCTCTTTCCCACTTATTTTTTCCGTTATGGATCAATTGTAGGGTCTGATGTGAACTCACAAATTAGATCAGAAGACATATATCATCACCAAAGAATGGCGAATAAAGATTCCCTTGTATATCCAACAAATTTTCTAATCCAGCCTATGAATTATATCCTATCATAATTTTCTTTTGGTTCCTTTTATCTTTCCATATGTGCTACAAATATCCCTGGTGCAGGAATGTGTGTTCGAGTGCAAGCATGTTTGGTGCATGCATGGTTAGTGAAGGCATGTTTAAACGTAGGCATGCTCAATGCAGGCATGGATAATGCAAACATGTTCAATGCAGGCATGTTCAGTATAGGAATCCGTACTATTGAGCTTGCCCAATTAGAAAAACACATGTTCTAGTGGAGAAACACATCGTGTAAAAATGCATATTGAAAAGCTTATCTTTTGTTTCATGAATTTTTGTACAGGAAGAATAACTGTACCACTTGTAGATCATGGAATTAAATTTTTATTATGATTATCACTTTGTTTTATCATTTACTAAATTAGGAAGAGATATTTTAATAACAAAGATATTTTAGGTTATAAAATCTAATCTTTTTAATGAGTACTAAGTACACCTTATGTGAGATCATGAATTAAATGTGGGATGGTATGATTCTCCTGAAATCAAATACTTACCTTTCCTTGAAAAAATCACCATCTGATAATAATGACCTTACTCCATATCCGACCTTGCATCACTGTTACATGGAATCATTATCTAAACCACTTCCTTCCCAATCATCATCACCTTCCTGTACGAGAACCAATTCGCATTCACATCTGTATAATTTTAATGATGAAGCATGACCATTTGAAAAGCAGTTAATATAATGGTGGACGTATAGCTTCACCATCATTTTGAGTTCTTTATATTGTAATATTCTTTCAAAACTTTAGACAGAGATTGTGTAAATTCAAACAGACATGGCACCTATAAGGATTGAGCCACGGTCCATAAAGGAGATGGAGAAAACAAAGAAGTATAGAAACAATCTTGTATTATTGTGGGAATTTAGGTTCCTTCCATTTCTACAAAAAAATTATGGATTCGACTCAGCCATGGCGCTAGCATTCTCCTAGAATTTTGATGGAAGCGAACCAAGGTTCGTTCACTGGAATTTGTAGTCACAGAGGAGTCCATATCTTAGGCTACAAGTTTACCAGTAGTGGGGGAATAATGGCTTAAGAAGGAGAAAATAGAAAAGAAGATTTGGCATTGATTCCTGGTCAACCCGATGCAAAAGGTGGACTAGAATAACAGTCTCTAGCTTAATTCTGTGATTGGAAAATGGAAGGATCCCATTTATGTGTTGCAGAAGTTTCTTACCTATGAGGGTCATTACTCACTAACCTTATTGTATCACATATGATTTCTCTTGTATTTTGTGTCTTATAAGCTCATTATTTTTCCTTATTATTTGATGAGGAGCTTAGAAAAAATGTCAAAAGGTGTTCAGAGAGGGAAGTCAAGCCAAGTTGCATACAATTTATATCACCACTGGATGATCACAATTTTAATCAAGAAAGAGATGGAGGCTAAAAACGTGACCCGGGAGGAGTTCTTAAAGGAGTTTTAGGGACGAATTGTAGGGAATTTGACCCAAAAGAAGAGTGTGAGCAAGAAAGAAAAATTAGAAATGTTGACCCTGTGCCCTACCGAGACTAGGAGGTTGGCCAGGAGAAGGAATGCCTCTTCAAGGGTAGGTCATGTTTAGTCAACCTCCTAGATACTGTTGGATGACTTGTCACCTACTTCACTAGGTAATAGTAACCTCTCGGTCCTCACTGAGGCGACGAACCATATAGTTGTTGATGAGACTATGTGGAGGAGGAAGATGACACATCCTTGTTTGTCCTCTTTGGTAGGATGAATAAGAAAAAAATGATGTCAAGTGCTAGCAAAGACCCAATGGAGGTTCATATGGATGATAGGGCATAGGACATTGAAGCCCTTGATGATTTTGAAGTTTTGGGTACTGAAAGCCATGGTAAATTGGATGAGCAGGGTACTGAAACCCCTGATAAATTGTATGATAAGGGTACTGAAACCTCTAGTAAATTGGATGAGTAGGGTACTAAAACCCTTGGTAAATTAGATGAATAGGGTACTAAAACACCTAGTAAAGTGAATGTACAGAGCATTGAGATCCTTAGTGACATTGAAACTCTGGGTATTAAAACCCTTAAAGATATTGAAATGCAGGAACTGGGCAGCCAAGATAACCTCGACCCTAATGATGTCAACACATGTCTGGAATCAACTGCCGATAATTCTGTGGCAGAGGAATTGGGAGTAGAAAACTCCACCCTATTTCTGAGCAGTCAAATAGAAGAGTTGAAGCAACATGTTTATGGCTTTGAGGTATTAAACCAAGCCATGAAAGAGCATAATACAATGCAAAAGCAAGTGAATGCAGAGTTGGTAGGAGAGGTGAAGGATTAGAAAAGACAAGTCAAGATATGGACATTTCGGGCCTCAAAGTGTTATAAAAATCTTAAAAAGGTGACTAAGAAACCCAAAAAGGCTCAAAACAGGAAGGCAAAGACAGTGAAAGCAAGGATCAACATACAAGTTCAGAATTGAAAGGAGGGTCTTTGGTTTTGGTTTCTTTTATAGAAGGTAAAGGTTGTGTGAGGACCCACAACATCATAAGGAGGGGAGGATGTTGGTAGGATAAATTGATTCATTTTTAACCTATTTTCCACTTCAAAATCATAACCTTAGACCTCTGTTTTAACCTTGAAACCTCCTTATTCCTGCACTATTCCAAGAATCGTGCCTTTTCCCGCACTAGCTTTATATTTCATATTTAAGGGTTACGAATGTGCTTAATTAATTGTTTTTTATAGATTTTATACCTTTAATATTATTTACAACTAATATTCCCTTTCCTAAAGTATTTGATAAGAAACATATTGATCATTTTGTTAGCATGGTCAAGTGCAAGTAGGATCCCTGCACTGCTAGAAAATCCTAAACTTCTATGACAGCTCACTACCTCACGCGGACACCTCGTTCCATATCGGTTATCTTGAGTTGGGCTCGGAGGAGAGATAAGTCATGGATATGATGGAGATTAGGTCAGTGGCTGAATGCTCACGTTTAGCGTTTTGTTATAGCCGAAAGGCTTACTATGTACTATTGTTGTTATTTTGTTATTTCCCAAAGGCTCAGATTGTAAAGCTAGATGTAATTTGGTTATGACCGTAGGCTTGAAAGGATGTATATAATGTAGGATTTAGATAGAAAATGGTAGTGAGCAATAGCTATGGCTATGATACTGTAATTTTGGTCTTTTGTAATTTTGCTGGTATCACCCTATTCTAGGATGGAGTCAAACTCACTATGTACATTTGCTGGTTATTTAATATAAACAGACTATGCCATGTTATTTAAATCATGTGTTGTAATTATGTGTTGATGCGTCGTTGAGAGCTAAATTTCCAAGTTTTCTGAATAGGGCAATGAACTGGTTGGCTAGGGCCTAGCCAACCCAGCTCTTTCTCCCTCACATTCTTCTTTCTCGTTAAAGGTGTGTTGATTTTGTTTAATGCAAGGTGTGAATTAAACAGTCATTTTCATTCTTCCACAAAGTCCAGGTTTGATTTCATTTATAATCACAATGTGGCGAATTGTGTGCATTCTTAACTAAGTTTGATTTTATCATTTTTTATTTCTTTTCTTCGAAGCTTAGCATCGTTTTTTCCTAGATCGTGCAAGCATTTTATTCCTACAATAGTGCATTTACAGTTTTGCAAATTGATTTATTTGGTTCATTACAGTAACAATCTTTTGTTCTTTTCTACCATATGAGCCTTGATGCATTTCTATAAGTGTGTGATCATCATTCTGAAGTATTCTTGACAACTGGAATCAGATATGCTCTCGTAATTAGAGAATGAATGTTGTTATAATACATTAACTTGTACTTGCACTTCATACTTTACATGGAAGGACTAAACTTCAGATTTAATTATTTTAAAGAGAATCTTTATGAGTTAAGAAGGTTATGAATGTAGATTGGATTTGTGTGAATAACTATTACAGGGTTCAACTCTATTGTCACAATTAGATGATTTCTTTAGTTGCATGAAGGAGTTCCTTGATTGAACAAAAGTGTGCTTTGAATTTTGAAAATCAATTCTTATTTTGAAGTTGAGATTGGTTGAAGCATCCTTTTTTTTGTGGAAGTTATTTCAAAGTTCTATTCACCTTTGCAAACTTGTTCTCTAGGTTAACATATTCTTTATTCTCTTATATGAGGAATTTAAAAACTTGGTGCAGGAATCTCTGCTACGGTACAAGAATCGATATACTAATATAGGAACAGAGAGCTCTAGTCCATAGGCTTAGATCCACTTCATTAGGACATAAATCTTCAGTACAGGTGTAAAATATACTTCCTACATCTAAACTTTGTTCTGGTACTAGTGCAATCATATTAGAGGAGTACAGGAATAACAATTTAGTGTAGGGATAAAGATCTATAAAGAAATCATACATATTCAAGTGTTCAATTATTAATATGACATACAACTATACTGAAAACAAACATAGATTTACAGTTCTATTAGTCAGGATTTCTTACAAGAGTTTGAGATTTCCTTTCATTTATTTTTCTGCAGAAGAACTTTGTTTCACATTCTAGCACTAGAATTTCTTTGGTGTAAATTGTTAGATGATATTTTCTTTTAGATTATGCAAGATTGTAATTAAGGAAGTAGGAATAGAGTTAGGAAAACTTCATATCATTTCTCACATTTCTTATGCTTCAACTCTAAATTTACAAAACCCCTAGGTTAACAATTAAGTGTTGAAGGAATTTACCTAACTGCGATTCTTGCACCCAACAAATCCTGTCTCACTAAAGCCCTCAAATCCAACAGTTACTCCACATCCTAGATCAACAAGGTCTGCTACTATATTTTACATCCCCATCCTAGAAACCAGCCCTGTAACCCTCCCTTAGTTAATGTTACCCTAACCTACATTCAAGGAATTACTGGTCATATCTCCAAAATTCTTTCTAAAAATAACATCAAAAACATCTTCAAGCCCCACAAAACCCTTAGCCAACTCTTCAGATCTTCCAAGGAGAAAATGATCCTATTCTTGGTCTTGTAGTATATGAAATCCCATGCTCTTGTGGAATGCATTACATAGAGAAAATTGGTACATCCTTCAAAGAACAACTTAAAGAAGACATGGAAAATACCTACCACAACTGCATATCAAAATATACCATTGTTGAGAATTCCCATAATACCAAGCATCTTGTTTTTTTTTATAAAATGAAAATATTAGCCTCTACCCCCTTCCAATCCAACCATGTCATTAGAGAAGCCCTAGAAATTGATAAATATCCGAATAAATTTAACCGAGAAGATGGATACCAGTTGAGCCATTCTTAAAAACCAACCATACATTTCTTAACCTCTAAACCTTGTACCTCTAATATAAGTTCTAACCCTTCTTAATCTCATCCCTCGCCCCCATTTCTTCTTGCTCTCTACCTTTTCCCTCAACCCTCCATTCATTTAAATCTTTCTTTTGATGTTTTTAATATTATCTTCCTCCTAATTAAATTTCTTTAAGAAATTTATCTCTTAGCTTCCTTAATTAATATTAATCCTTAATTAATCTTATTCTAGCTATATATATCATCTTTCGTGTAATCAAATCCTTTTGCCTAAATCATTTTTATTTCCATTATTTTAATCTTATTCTAGCTATATATATCATCTTTCGTGTAATCAAATCCTTTTGCCCAAATCATTTTCATTTCCATTAGTTTAATTATATTTTCTAGTAATTGTAATAATATATCATAATAAAAATGTTTGCTTGCTACTAGTTATTCCTACTAATATAAGATATATATTCCTAATAAATTTTTAATAATATATTTCTAATAAATTTTATTAAAATTTGTTAGTATTTATTTCTAATCTTTCCCCAAAATTAATTAATAAAATAACTTATAATTTTGAATAAAATTTTAATTACAAATGAAATTAATTTTAATTTCGGTTTTTTCCTACAAAATAGAAATTTTGACCTGTTTCTTCAAATAAAATTCTTAACATTTAATCATTCGCCTCCATTAAATTATCCCATCTTGATTTTTTTTAAATTTCAATTTTTAATTCTTAATGTTTTGGCTTTATTTCTAAATATTTTAATAGCTAATAATTTATTTGAATTCAATTACTTATTAATTTTTAATTCAACTCTAAATCCTTTATTAACTATTTTATTTTTATTTTTTTACTTCATTAATTAATAATTCATTTGAATTCAAAATTTTAATTAATAATATACAACCTTTCAATATTTTATCATATTTGAAATCAACTCTCAATCTCTATTCCATTTTAAATAATTAAACCTCGTTCTCATTATTCTCCTACACCCTTCCAAAATTTATTAATTTGCCTTTAATTCTTAATGTTTTTATATCCATTTCTAAATATTTATTATTTAATAATTATTTAATTCAATACAACTCCAAATCATATATATTTTATTTATTTTAGTCCTTTTTAATAGCTATTTTCACTCTAACCTAAATCTAACATTCACCCACCGAAATATCCACTCCTCTATTTAAATTGTTCTAGCACTCTTGAAATAAATTTTCAAGCTTCATGTCCCTAAAGATGGGTAAAGTGTTCACCTGAAATGTCGGGCGCATTATTGGGCAGTGGATCCCCTGTGTAATGGTTATGGGGCTTAAAGCCCACAATTTTGGGTATTGGTATTAAAAAGGCTCCGCGAAGTGAAATGGGTCAAGTCTAAGGGTAGTCTGCCCTAAAATATTGAAAGTTAATCTAGAATGTGTCGGCCTGCCCATGGTCTACGGACAATGGGAATGTATAAATAGAGCGAGGCTCTAAGTGTAGAAAGTAGCTTTTTTTGATGTTAAAAAGGTATGGGTTTCTGAAGGAGATATTTGCTCTAAATTTGTAAGTCCGAGTCGAGGGTCGTAGTAGTAGAATAGGCTTTGTAGCTGTGTGCGCAGAGGCCTAGTAGAGTCCGCAGCTATGTGCATGGACCCATGCAGTTGAGTGCACAGGGTAGAATTGGATTGTACTAGAACCAAATATTAATAAAGATAAGTGTTTGTGAAATATAGTGTGTCTGCTCATAGATCTGTGTGGTTATTCTTTTGTTATGGTTTTATGTATGTCTTTAAGGTTTATGTTTGCGTGCACTAAGTTACGAATATTGAATGATTGCTAAAAACCACTAAATTAAGTTAGATATATAATAAAACATACTAAGGGTAAGGGATCTAGTCAGTGCCTCTTCGCGTTCGGTATAGGGGCTACGCGAAGGTCGGATTATTGTGCGAAAGTATACAAGTGGGAGAGATAAGTTTGTGACCTTTCCAGACCACATCAAGACATCCCTAGGGTGCGAAAACCTAGTTCCAGCACCCTCACATACTACCTCGGGTGAGACCTCATTCGGTGCTCTGCAGACTATTGCCAATAGGGCCAGTGGTTTCGGGATTTGTTTGGCTAAACATTTCTGAACCTGGGTCACACCCCAATAAGCCAACAAATTGTTCTGTTACTAGGACTGGGATTTGCATAAGGGATGTCTGATGTTGGAACACTGGAACCCTACAAAGAAGGAAACTGAAGGGTGATTACATTAATGATTGGAACAAAGCGAAGCAAAAAAGTCTACAAAGGTATCGAAGGGATAGGAAGCAACCCTTCATTTCACCTCCGCGAGCGAGCGAGGAAGAGCGTGTTCGGGTGTCTCCGAGGAGTACAGTTAGCTTAATCAGGCAGCACATCCCACACTTATGCCACCACTCGCTTCATCTCCTTCACCTCCATCTTCGCCTACACCACCTCCACCAAACCAATAGTTCAGTATGGCAAGCGCCATTAAGCTACCCGTATTCACAGGAGTAGGAAATGATGACCTGGATTAGTTCTGGTTCATGGTAAGAGTAGTATGGGAAGCACAAGGGGTTACGGATGAAACATTAAGAAGGCTTCCTTGGTAAGCATGTTGCAAGATCATGCATTGATGTAATATATCAAGCACTCGAAGGATCACCCAAATGCAGGAATAGCAGAGAATCAGATTGCATTGAAAAGAGAATTTAGCTGGCTGAAATCAGAAACACAATCAATCATCAGATTTAAGGAGATCATGATGCTTCCAAGAGAGACCCCCTGGGATCTAGGTTAGAGACTGAAGAGTACAATCCGCAAGGCTAATATGATGCTAATAGTTGCACAACACTGCATGTGGTTTGTGGCGTCTTTGACACCACACCTGAGAATGGCATTGTCACAACAGAAGCTTTCAACCCAGGTAGAAGCATTGGAAATGGTGATGAGGTTGCATGAAACACCGATACAAGATCTGGGATTGGGAGTCCAACAGATCCACTTGCAAATGCAGAACCTATGCTTAGAGATGCAGAGTTTGAAGCAGGATAGGGCGCCACGGCCAGAGGCACGCGAAGAAGTGTGGTGTATAAAATGTAAAGGCCAGGGTCATGTTAAGGATTACTGTCTAGTATTTGCAAACTATTTGGTAGTAGGGGGACTAATGCCATTGAGACCGGAGGCAATAATAGGGTTGGGTGCAACACCCGCACTCTGGTGCTTGATTTGTAAGGTGGGAGGAAAGCACACGACAGACAACTGTTACCTGTTGCAAAAGTATACACAGACTCCGCAACAACCATATTGTAATTTCTATAGATCAGTGGGCCACGATGACCAGACATGTCAGATATATGAGCTAATGATGGATAGGACCCCAGCTTATCGAATGTGGATAGAAATGCGAGGACTCGATCCAGGCATAACGATAGTGCAGCATGGATTCCAAGGGCGAGGTCAAGGACAGGGATGAATGGGGATCAGAAGGGGCCACGGATAGCTAATATATTACAATTGCGGATTCAGACAAAGAAGATGAACGCTGACACAATTGGTTGAGTGAAGTGATGACGCTAAATTGTAATATGATGATTAAATCACTATGTTGCGTAATAGCCTGGGCTTGAGATCTACCAGCATATGATGGATTGACAACAGTGGATGAATTCTTGAACAAGTTTGAGAGTGTAGTACCAAAGCACCAGAGGTTTGATGCATTAAAGTGGGCGCTGCGCACAACACCTGCACGATAGTGGGGAACACATCAAGGAAGATTTGAAAACTGGTGTGGCTGCAAAAGGATGATGCGGCTAAGGTTTGGGATGTTGTAACTACAAATAACTGAGAAATACGATGGACGTGATGACCCACACATGCACCTCACAAACTGGACCAATGCCTATGGAGAAGAACCTTAGCCTGAATGGGTACACTTATTTTATCGTACCCTGGATGTCATCCCAAGAAACTAGTATACCGAGATAGAACTCCGACATGGTACAAGTGAATGGGCTGTCTTGTGTGAGGGATTTTTGTTAAAATTCACATTTGAAGACCCATGGGTGAATACTGTTGACGATGAGCTGCAAGCTGTGGGAGCCGCCATTTTCGATATGCCATAGGAACCATGGGAAATAGTTCAACCAATATGGTCACCTCAGTTAAGCCATGCCCTAGAATGTTACAACATACAAGTGGAGGATGATGATGATGACCCCTAGAATATTAATATTCCATAAATAGAAGAGAGTCACGAAGTTCGAGGACCGTCAATCGAGGACCTCGACATCATTGTGCCACTGAAAACGAAACAGGTAAACATTGGTACAGATGCGGAGCCGAAGTATGCAATGCTTGGGGACTATTGGGATGATGCCATGGTGGATAAGGTCGTCGAGTTACTTCGTGAATATCAAGACTTATTACCGACCAAAATCACAAAGCTAAAAGGAATCCTTGGTGACCTAGGGATGATGAAGATTACTTTGAAGCTAGACGCAAAGCTAGTCAAGCATCGTCCTTACCATTTAAATCCGAATTATAACGAAAAGGTCCACAAAGAATTGGACAAAATTCTTGTAGCAGGAATTATTAAACCAGTGGAAGAGTCTAACTCGATGAGTCCTATGATAGTGCAAGAGAAAAAAAGAAGGGAAAAATTCGAATCTGCGTGGACCTCAGAAAGCTTAATGATGCTTGTGTTCATAATCCATTCCCAACACCATTTACAGATGAAGTCTTTGAGAATGTTGGCAAACAGGAAGCTGACTCATTCACGGATGGGTTCTCAGGGTACCATCAAATCAAGATCGCGCCAAAAGATAGGAGCAAGACAACCTTCACGACCGAATGGGGTTGCTTTGAATACACTGTTATGCCCTTTGGGTTGAAGAATGCGCGAGCGATAGTTTTGCCCATACTGGTGGCCGCATTCAAGGAATTCATCCACAAGTTTTTGGAGGTTTATTTTGACGATTAGACTATATTTGGGCTAGTTAAGAAACATATAGCAAGCTTACGGTTGATGCTGGATACTTGCCGACAAAACTAGATTGCGCTGAATCTTAAGAAGTGCACCTTCCTCGTCCCCTTTGGAGATTTGCTCGGCCACGTGGTCAGTAGACAAGGCCTAATGGTGGACCCTACAAAGATTGTTGTCATTCTCAATCTAGAAGCACCGCGAAGTGTCAAACAACTCTGCACCACATTGGGGCACACTGGCTACTATCGAAAGTTTATTAAAAGCTATGCACAAATCATGGCACTAATGGAACTGTTGTTGAAAAGGATGCTACATATTGTTGGAATGATGATTGTAAGAAAAGTCTGGAGGTCCTCAAGGAAAAGATGGCATCCACTCCCATTTTGGTTTTCCCAAAATGGGACATCGAATTTCATGTACATGTTGATGCGTCGTGTATCGCGCTGGGAACTATACTCACTCAGGAAGGAGTAGAAGGCATTTATCACTGAATCGTGTTTGCAAGTCAAAAGTTGTTAAAATCCAAAAATAACTACTCTACTATTGAGCATGAGGGATTGGTGACGGTATATGCACTCTACAAATACCACCACTATCTACTTGGTGGGCACTTCAAGGTGTATACCGATCATTCCACATTGAAATACCTAGTGAACAAGCCCATGTTGGGGGGTTGCATATGTAGATGGCTGTTACTATTTCAAGAATATGACTTCAAGATCATCGTAAAGCCGAGACATTTATATGCAGGCCTAGATCACCTATCACAAATTGAGAATGGTGAGGAGCCAACAAATTTGGAGGAAGGACTACCTAATGCACAGATCTATGTAGTACGCATTGTGGATGGCCACTTCAAAGATATAAACCATTTCTTAACTATAGGGACTGCGCCGCAAGGATAGTTAGTCTAGCAGAAGAAAGAATTGGTGGTATGCACGAAGGATGTTTTTGTTATTGCGAATATATGTACCTGAATTTGAACGAGGACAGATCCTCGTAGAAGCACATGGTGGGGCCTACAGGAGGACATTATGTGGGATGGGTGATAGCACAGAAGATTTTTCGCGTCAGACTGTGGTGGCCAACCCTACATCAAGATTCAAAAGCATATTATTAGGCCTGTGACATATGTCAATAGACTGGAAAACCATCGCGAAGGGATGAGATGCCACTCAATCCACAAATGACGTTGTAGCCATTTGAGAAATGGGCAATAGAATTTGTACTATATCATCACCATGACATAGTACTTAACTCACCATGACATAGTACTTGACTCGATGGGTGGAAGCACAGCTAGTTAAGGACTGCACGTCCACTACAGCTATGAAATTTTTATTCGACAATGTGTTGACATGGTTTGGATGCCCAAAAGTTATAATGAGTGACCATGGAGCACACTTCCTAAATGAAACGATCAGCGCACTCACTGAGGAATTCCAGATGTATCATCAAAAAAGTATGTCATACCATCCACAAGCGAATGGGACCATAGAAGCATTCAACAAGATTCTGGAGACTATGTTGACCAAAGTATGTAATGCGTAGCAAACTGATTAGATTTTGTGCATACCTACTATACTATGGGCATACAAAACCACATGCAAGAAGTTTATAGGTCAAACACCTTTCAGGTTAGTCTATGACACAGAAGCCATCATGCCAATGGAATACATTGCACCTAGTTTTTGGATAGCAATGATGACAGGCATGGTAGACCGCGAAGCCATGGAAGAGAGGCTTGCGCAACTGGAAGAACTTGAGGAAGAATGGTTTCTAGCAGGATTCCATCAGCAGGTTTAGAAATAGCATGAGAAAGCTTGGCATGATCACCATATCAAGTTGTGGACATTCAAAGTAAATGATTTAGTATTGTTGTATGACAGCAAGTTCAAAAAATTCCTCGAAAAACTTCGAATGCATTGGCTGGGACCATATGCAGTCAAAGAGGTCACAAACAGAGGCGTGGTCTAGCTCAGCAAGCTTAATGGAGAGCCCTTCCTAGGAAGAGTAAATGGCAGTTGCCAAAAGCCCTACATGAGTGGGTCGACTGTCTAACTGACTAACCAAAGCATAGTCTCAGCACTCCAAGTAATTGAATGAAGGCGCAAGACTATAAAAGAGGTTACAAGAAAGCTACACGGAAATAGGCTTATGCGTAGGGTGAGTCTATCGTAGGAATCGCAGTTGTGCATAAGGGGTTGCGCTGCTGTGAAAACAGGCAGGAAAGTGACCGTTGAGGTCATTGTTCATGACAGGATGGTCAATTTGAGACAATGAGGAGCGGACGATGGGCATTTAAGACATAGAGTCAGAACTGGATTTGAAATGATCTCCCGCCAGTATCACATTAATGAGCTAGAAAAGGAGGGAACAGTCGAATTTGAATATCAGCAGGCCTATAAATCACAACTACTCATCCACCAAAAAAACCATGGCATCTTGAGACTTAAGTTATTACGTTATCCGATAGATATGGACCCGTCCATCTTCGATGCTTTGAGAGTAATCCCAGTGGCTGTGACATTGCAAAAAGAGACGTAGGACCTTTCGGACAGTGTAATGTTGACAGCCAAGGCTGTTGTGCTAAGCCTAACGCCAACAGTGGGAGATGTATCGCAAATTCCCAGAAAGATAGTAGGACCAGTCTGGATGTTGCTGCAAAACTTGTGGTCTGGTAAGAAATCTATGAAAGATAAGGGAAAGATGGTGAATCTTGGGATAAAAGACAGAATTTCATTGGAAAGTGCATCTCCGGGCCATGTGCCTCGATGAAACTTGAAGATTGGGACGTCATGGACAACAACATCTCTCTTGAAAAGATGCAACACAAGCTTCAGAAGACATTGAGTATACTGAACCAGAGATCACAAGATTGTTGCTCTTGCACAAAAAGTTCACGCCTTTGAGATATCAGCTAGAGCTAAAATCCTATCAGGGGTCACTTTGTGTTAACCTAGCAGAGTAGAATGAGCATCATCGGTTAAGTGAATTAGTAGGGGCAATGGAGCAGGAGCTTGAAGAAGCATTGCAGGATGCAAGGATGGACAAACAGATCGTAGTGCATCACTCACATGGATGGTTAACCACGAAGCCTTGGTAGCACATCTCGTGACATCGACGAGTGACTCGGGATGAGTCACAATGATTTTGTTGGGGGCCTATTAGGTAGTGGATCCTCCGCATAATGGTTTTGGGGCTTAAAGCCCACAACTTTGGGTATTGGTATTAAAAAGGTTCCACGAAGTGCACAAAGCACAAATTGTAATGGGTCAAGTCTAAGGGTAGTCTGCCCTAAAATATTGTAATTTAATCTAGAATGTGTCAGCCTACCCATGGTTTGTAGACCATGGGAATGTATAAATAGAGTAAGGCTCTAAGTGTAGAAGGTATCTTTTTCTGATGTTAAAAAGGTATGGGTTTCTGAAGGAGATATTCGCTCTAAGATTATAAGTCCGAGTTGAGGGTCATAGTAGTAGAATAGGCTCTGTCGCTATGTGCGTAAAGGCTTGGTAGAGTCCACAACTATGTGCACAGACCCCTACAGCTGAGTGCGTAGGGTAGAATTGGATTGTACTGGAACCAAAGATTAATAAAGATAATTGTTTCTGAAATATAGTGCATATGCTTGTAGATCTGTGTGGTTATTCTTCTATTATGGTTTTATGTATCTCTTTATGGTTTATTTTTGCACACACTAAGTTACGAATATTGAATGATTGCTAAAAACTACTGAATTAAGTTAGATCTATAATAAAACATACTAAGGGTAAGGGATCTAGTAAGTGTCTCTTCATGTTCGATACAAGGGCTACGTGAAGGTCGGATAGCTGTGCGAAACTGTACAAGTGGGAGAGATTAGTTTGTGACCTCTCTAGACCTCACCAAGACATCCCTAGGGTGCAGAAACCTGGTTCCAGCACCCTCCCATATTACCTCAGGTGAGACCTCGGTTTGCGCTCTGCGGACTGTTGCCGAAAGGGCCGGTAGTTTTGAGATTTGTTTGGCTAAACATTTCTAAACCTTGGTCAAGCCCCAATAAGCCAACACTCATCAACAACATCACATAGTTTACCAACAGCTATAAACATCAAGATATTGCAATATTAGAGTTATCTTGAATTATCAGGAGTCCCTTGTGTTTTGTCATCCTTTTTCAATGAATCCTTATTTTGTCCATATGAGGTATTCTTCTAGTATAGTGGAAGAAGTAATTGAAGAGGGCGGCTCTGATAGTTATACATCATTGAAGTTGTCAATAATATTGTTATTTGTGACAATCAATTTTATGAGATGCATTATTATCGCTAGCCTTAGATGAAGAGGTTGAATATACCTGCTACTTTGGTTGCTTGTGGAAAAGGTTAACTTCTCGATTAGTGGTGACAGTCTTAGTAAAGAGACTAAATAAAGTTAATGAAGGTGAACGCTCTTTTTAAATTTTGAAGGATTATTTTAACAAGTAATAATATGGGTCTTAGTAAAGAGGTTGATAATAATCAATGTTGGTAATTTCGAGTAAAAATATAAAATTTAATCCAGTAAAGACATAATTATTCATGAAATGATGTCGATGTATTAAATGGTTTGCAATTAATTTCCTTAAGGTTGAAAATTCCCTAGATACTAACCTTGAGATAAAGCCTAAATTTGAATTGATGTTTTAGTCTTGATACAGAGAATGAGTGAAATAAATGAGCTGATATGTGGTTTCACATGTAGAAAATCTATTTTTAGAAAAATTGTTTTGAGATGCTTATGTCCCGAGTTTTGAGTCATGACGAATATGTAAAGTGAGACATGTTTGTAGTTTCATAACAACATTTTGGGCACAATAGGGCAAGGAAACTAGTATATTTTTTTATATCTATTAACAATCTAATAGTTGAGTGTATGTGGTAGCACATAACGAGACTTACTGGCAACAAAAGGAAACATGTATTGTGGCATGGTCTGGCAGGATATGGACCAATTCTATTGGGAACAAGAAAGAGGGGCATCCCGACAAATGAAATGAATATTCAATAATTTTGAGGTTGAGCTCAAAGACTTGGAAGATGAAGTAAAGATCTGTAGGGCAGAACTTAGAAAGCTCACGAGGAAATAATAAGAACTGTCTGCGTGGAATTTGGAGCTGCAAAAGCAATTATAAAAGAGGACATACCAAGCTAAATCCTCTAAAAGGAAAAATGGCATCATTAGGAGGAGGTCTATTGAAGCTAAAGAGGAGAATAGGATAATCCTTTATTGGTGTTATTGAGAAGGGCATTTGAAAAAGGATTATTCCCATGGGAAGAAAAATAAATAAATTAGCCCCTTTGAATCACAGGGACTTGAATAAACAATGCAGGACACTAAGAAGAAGGAGGGTGAATTCCCTCTAGATCCTTGAAATGTATATATATGTAGGTGTTGAAAATATCCCCTGTGAACTTGTGGGAAATGAAAGACTTCAAGTTTGTTGTGAGCCTTGTGAAAAAGTCTTGAACTGATTTTGGTACATGAATAAGCATATGTACATGTGTTGGGCATGGAATCCCCCCACAATATGTTTTGGGGCTCAAAGCCCAAGTTTTGAGTTGATATTGTTGTAAAGTTTTGCCAATTGTGGGCGTGAAATATATGTTAGAGTCATATGGCTGTCCACCCTAGTTTTGAATATAAGGTCGGCCTACCCATGGTCCGCGGACCATGGGATTATATAAATAGAGATAGGCTCTAAGTTGTAAAGGGATATAATCTAATGGATAATAGGCATGAAAGGTCTTAGGGATCAAGTGGAAGTGTGAAATGTGTCTTGAGTCGTAGAGTAGGAAGAAGGCTCTGCAGCTAAGTGCATATAGGCCTAGTAGAGTCTGCAACTAAGTGTATGGACCCTGCAACTAAGTGCGTAGGGTGGAGTCAAGTCTGTAATCAGAGGAGAGATTAATAAAGAGAGGTGTTGTTACCAATTCTACATATCTACTCTGAGTTATTACATGTTTCATATCATTTGTGAATATATTGTTTCTTTACTATGCGCACTTGTATGAATTGTGAATATTGTTAAGTATAACTGAAAGCATACAAATAAGCTAAGTTAATCAACTAATATCAGATTACTAGTAAGGACTTGGGTAATAACACAATTCGGCCCACGAGTAGGGTTGCACAAAGGCAACACCTCAGGCTATGAGGAACGGGTAAGTGCGCGTAGTGATGTGCACACAGGGTCAAATCATAGATCACTTTAACTCATCAGAAATCATCAGGGTGAGGAAACCTAGTTCTAGCACCCTCCCATAGTACTTCGGGTGTGACCTCATTCTGCGCTCTATAGACTGTTGCTGAAAGGGCCAGTAGTATCGATATTTGTTTGGCTAAATCACCTCTGAACCTGGGTCAAGCCCCAACAAGCCAACAACATGCATAGCTATGTGCATTGTATGATGGCTAGAAGTGCCACGAAAGCTAAACTCAAATGGATAAAATTTAATTATGAAGATTTTTTTATATTAATGCTTATAAGTGGTGGTTTTAATTTATCATTTCCATGAATAAAATCATTTTAATTTCAGATTTGTACATGGACATGTTATTGTGTGCATGGTTTCCCCTATGATTACAACCATGGATTTTATTCTTTTGTGGTGTTACCTCTCATTTTGCATCTTGCTTTTCCTATTGATATTATGATAGGCCTTTTATTTACATGCTCAGTGCTCAGGGCGTGAGTCAAATTGATTGAAGGTGGCAAGGAAGTCACAAAGCTTGGCAAAAGAGAATTGAAGAGAGCCACATGTAAGGGACAAGAATAGTGATCAGTCAAATGAGTTCTAGTCAATGAGGAACCTAGAGCTGGGTGGATGGGTTGGGAAAAGAGTCAATGTTGAAACATATTGGAGAGTCACTCCTGGACATGACAACATGCATAGGTGAAAACATAAGTGGTTTGGAGTTGCTACATAAAAATAATGTGAGAGGTAAAAGGAGGAATTATGGAGGCAAATTCCATTAACTAATTTGTGCCTACTACATATAGGGAATTATCCAGATCCTAGTTTTATTTAACATAAGTTGAGGTTGGTTACGCCTATGACTGAGTGAATAACAATATGATTCCCAAGTGGTTAATTAGTCCATGGGAAATGATGGGAAATGGCATGGTAGCCATGATAATGGAACAAGGGAAGTCTTCTAACCTTAACTTGATATGCATATAAATTTGTCATATGCCCAAGATCATATGAAATTTTGTATGCAAATATGAACATGTCATTTTGTCTAGCATGGATTTTTCAATGGCCATTCTTGTGGAAGGGGGGTTTTTAAAACTTAGTTAATGAAAATGTGAATAGCATAAAAATGTTCCCGTTTAATGGGAAATGAAGTGGGAAAAAGTAGGGTTGACTAATTTATAATTTTTATATCATGTGAACATGATTTGTATTATGAATAGATAATGTTGAAGGATATAAAAAAAAATGGAAGTAATGTGATTTGTGACATGTAGGGAAAGGCACTGAAACTGAAAAATGTTCTTAGAGCCTCACGAGGAGAGCTCTATCCCTTGTGGAGCCAATGTTAGCACATTTCTATGCTAAGTCATGAGTAGGTTTTGAAATTTTATTTTTAGGATTAATTTTGTAAATTTAAAAAAAATTAAAATGCTACCAGAATTTCAGGTAGCACCCGATTTTCTTGTTCAAACAATCTTCCCTGTTTTTCGAACAATCATTCTATTATTTTTTTATTTCCTGTTTTCTTTTAAAATTTTCTGATGCTACCAGAATTTCCTGTAGCATTTCCCATTTTTTAAAAATAAAGCTGAAAACGCAACCATTTATGATTGTCCATGTGTCATAACAACGGAATATCTAATCCAAATCATGGGATTTCGTGATTGAATAGGTCACAAAATCCAAGTCAAGTAATGTGGTAGCCATTAATCGTTTTGGTTGATCGTGTTTGCTAGGTGTCAGCCACAGCCATAGCCAACCGTTTCCTACCCCACCCATCTTAAATAACTCATGTTTCCAAAAATCTTAAGCATGTCTGCAGCATTAGTCTCAGCCAGTTGTTTGAATTATGACAACCATTCTTTTTGTTCCACGTAATGCACTCTTTGAATTTCTGGCCAGTTCGAATTAATCAAGAAAATTGCCAGATTTGCATGATTCTCATACAACCACTTGTCACAGATCAACTGGACTCTCCAAGGCAACTTGACATTATTACTACTACATGTTGTTTATTATGACATGAAATCTTGTGTAATCATGAAGGATTATATGCATGGGATATTGAACCATAGCTTCATCTCAAATATTCAAAAGTGAAGGAAATGTCACCATTTCGATTTTTTGAAGAGTGGCTAAGGATAGACTGAGTAAGGTGTTTAAGAACACATTCCAGATTTCCAGGAAACCTAATTCAATATAGTTGCAATAGCTGTTGGGTAAGATTTCACAATTTGACACCTATTCTTCATAATTAGAAAGTAGATATTCTATGGCACCAAAGTCTAGGAAAGGTGGAAATCTCAAGAAAATTGAACCCCAAGGAGATGAGTTAGTTGATGCTAATCTAAAGGTCATAAGGTTGTTTATTCAGGTAGGATGGTATCCACTCTGCACGAGGTCAGGATACTCACAACAAGGTGTATCCCAAGAGTTTGCTCAAACTTTCATTGGATAGGAAGCTACCATTTTTGGTTTTCAGTTGAAGGTTTCAGAAAAGTCAATTGCAGAGGCTTTTAACCTTCCCTAGGAAGGAGAAACGTGGTCCAAACGACAACTTATGACAGGACGGGATCTCAATGATTTTATCATAGATGAATAAAGAGATCCCAACTGGGCCAAAGGAATTCCCAGCAATTATCTAAAGAAAGAATGGGAAGAAATAATCAAGCTGGTTAATATTTTCCTCACTTGTGAGAGAAGATATGCAATAGTTTTTCTTTACCATATGAGGTTTCTGTTTCATTTTGCAGGTATGAGGACTCGTATTCTACCTTATTTTATGTTGAAGAGCCTGACCAAAATGGCAGCCAATATTCAAACACATCATGAAGCATCAAAGTACAGCCTGTGTCATTAGGAAATTATTAAGGTTCTCGTGGAAGAAGAATTGAAAAAAAGGAACCAGACTTGGGACCATTTCCTGTTTTACAAAGCGGACCAACCTGCACGAAAACCCCAAGAAACTATTAAACCTTCTTCAACACGGGTTTAGATAAAGAGGACAACAACTGCATCACCTGAAGGAAGCTCCAAAAGAAAGACAAGGAGGGAAGGTGTGAGCAGAGGTGCCAAAAGTAGCAAAAATAAGCCTTAGCTGCTAAAACTAAAAAGAAAAAGGAACGAGGAGAAAGCACTTATGCCTAGAAAGTTGAAAGCTCAAAAATGGTTCCTCCTATTAGACCTTTTCCTAAGGTTTACAGAAGAACTCAAAGAGGAAAACTTGTAGTTGAAGAGAAATATAAACTGGAGGTGTCTCCTGAAAGTCCAAAAGCACATGAATAACAACAAGAAGACCAACCTATTGATTCTAATGAGGAAATATTGAAGGAAGTAGGGTATACAAGAACAAGTAAAAACAAAAAATAATAGCTAAAACTAGTTGTTGGAACTAGGAGGAGACATACTAGGGAAATGAATAAATACAGACTGAAATCAAAGGCCCTAAATAATCCTAGTTTGTTGATTCAAGTAATAGTTATAGAGAACAACCTATAGAGTTGCAGACTGAGGATCCCTCAATTACAAAAATTAGAAGATCCTTGAAGAAGCAAAGAGGAAAAGCTCCCATGGACCAACCATCAGAGACTTCCAAAAGCAAAAAGATCTGAAAAGAAGCAAAAAAGAGAGAGACCATTATCAAAGAAGACACAACAAAAATCACAAGGTCTAAATCTACTAGAATTAAAACCAACTTGGATAAGCTTGCAAAGGCTATAGTTCACATAGGATGAAAGGGTATTTTGAAGCATGTTTGTTAAAATTTTGAAATGGAAACATTATCCTACCAAAATTTTCAAAGTGTTTCTAGTTTTTTTGCTATTACAGGTATTACCAGAATTTCCGGTAGCACTTGTCACAACAGAAATATACAGTTGTCAGCAGCAAACCTATAGGCTAGTTTTGGAAGTCAACAACTCATAATGATAGGGATAAGAAACATTATGAATATGAGGCAATTATGAGGTTGTTGAAGGTTATATTTAATAAAGACATATGTCATTCAATAGGCAATACCATAAAAAGGAAATTTAGCAGGAAAAGGGGTAGCGAGTCAATTTTCCAGTAGCAAAGTGTCATTCTTCCTCTTCTTCTCATCTACAGCTATAATTTATGTTGTAATTCAATGGGAGATGATTTTAATGTCCAAAATACACTCATGTAACAAGAATATAGTGGAACCACCAATTTAGGAGAGTTGGAGTTGGTGCCTCTCTCCCTATATACCTTTTGTAAATATCATTTGAGGGTTGGATTTTGGTTCACATGAAGACTCAGCTTAATAAAATAGATTTCTATACACTTCATGCCAGAGGATCTTTTGATTCAATTCATATCTAATGTTGACTTGTCTATCACCTGTTTTCAGTTTTCTAAATTATAAATTTGTAGTAGCTAGTATGGTATGAGTGAGAATAAGAGGATGTGATGATGACTTATCTACTACCTAGTTTTCTGTAAATTATAATATGTTCGAGTAGAACTTTCTAGTGAAGGTTTCACAAAGGATTTGTGAGACACTTTATACATGTTTCCTACTTTCTAGTTGTTGTCTCCTTTTCCAGACCTCTTTTAATCTTTTAAATGACAAATTACATCAGCTAGTATAGTATGAGTGAGAATCATTAAAAGGATCTAATGATGACTTATCTACTATCCAGCCTCCTGTAAATCATAATATCAGTTCAAGAAGAAATTGTTAGTGAAGGTTACACAAAGGATTTGTGAAATACTTTATACACTTTCTCACTTTCTAACTATTATTTTCTTTACCAAAAAAACAGAGCTTTTTACAAGGCTTTATGTAGTTGAAGTGTCTGTCTTAAGATACTTACTTTCTTAGGATAGTTATTAGCTACCTAATACTTTTCCTATACTCCCCTATATTACTCACTTAACCATGCAATTCATGCTTTCCACAACTTTCCAAATGCATGAAATTTAAAGAGGAACAAAATAATTTTAAAACATCCTTCAAAAGCCATCCCACCACTCAAAAACCCTTTTAAATTTTGAAATGAAATCATGATGTGTAAGGCTTACTCCTTTTGTAGTCTAAGAGTAACTCCTTGTGCTAATAGGTAGGTGAAGCTTTCAATTTCCTTAGGAGTGCAATCGGCTCTAACCTAGATGTTTTCCATGATGCATATCTTGACAGAAATATTGATGAGCTATGTTTTTGAAAGATTTCCCATGTTCCCTTCCGAATCCAAAGTTTGGATAGTTGTATAAGGCAAGGAAACGATTTCAAGTGCGTCATAAGACATGATTTGAATGGGCATCATGTCCAAATTAGATATCGAGACATGATGGTCAGAGTCCTCCCAAGGTCACTCTTCAAAACACATGATCTCTCTAATAGATTCATCTGAAGGTAGGACTTGATTGAAGAGATCGTAAGAAGGATAATTTATGGGAGGGGAGGAGGTACCCTTGGTCATGACCAAAGTGACCAAAGATTCAGATGCAGATTAAGTGGCTTAATAGGCCAATTTAGTTGGTGATAAAAACTTTTTTTCTTCATAAGAGTCAATGTCTGAAGGGCTGGGAGGATCCAAGGATCGATCATCTCATGAGGAATGGATGAAACCATAGAGATCGTCTATGGAACCGTGGGTGGTGGGAGAAGAGAAAAACCCATCAGGGAAGAACCCTTCAATAGACCGTTACCGATACTGACGTAAGAGTAAGGTACTCCACCCACTAAGGGTATAGAGCCACTACATATCAGGGAGTAATCTGAGGTGCAAAAGGATAGCTAGTTGATGGTGAATATCCTTCCATCCAATGAAAATAGGATGATGCGAAAGATAATAGACATAATGGAGGTCATGGTGTAAGTCCAAATGTGACCCAACAGTAGATTATATTCGAGTTCTAGATCCACAACTTCGATATCCACCATTACTATTTTCCCACTCAAAGTGATGGGGTAGCTAGCTAGGCTAGGTAACCTTTTGGAATGAAAGTGTGGCCGTCGAAAGATTTGAGGGAATTCAATGGCAGGGATAGGGTTGGAGAACCCAAAGTGAGCCAACATGAAGCCGACATGATGCAAGTTGAACCACCTTCGTCAATGATAGTTATGTGTACTGCTCACGATTTCGAAAATATTTTCACCTGAAATGAAAGTAAGTGTGAAAGGAAAGGTTTACATTTGTCCATGTCGAAAATTGTAAGCATGGAATCCTAAGGGTCGACCCCAAAAATTGCTGAAAGAAGATATTTCCTTTGTGCTGGATAGGTTTGCAATACTTCAAGCGTCGACATAGCTGATGGTGCTTGCACCAAATCTTCTACAATACTATAGTTATAGGTAGCACATGTAGATGTATTATACGTTGTGTGACGAAGTGCCACTTTTGGGGGAAAATCACAAGATCAACAACTAGCCTTTCGATATGAAGATTGTTAGGCGTCAGTGGGCTTTGACTTGAGGAGCGTTCCTTATCATTAGTGACCATAGCTCCATAAGTTTTGCCTCTTGTTTGTAGATATACCATTTCAAAGGTGTAAATAGTAAATGGTCCTTCACGTGCTGTAGGATGATGTGAACTGTCGTTGCCCCCTTGTGGGGGTTGGGGTTGGTTTGCAATAAGGTGATGTTGTTGCTAAGCAGGGAAAGGGTTGTTTAGAACTGTAGGGGTCCAGCCAGTGCCCTTTTTAGTAATGAAATATATGCATTCCTAGAGATGTGGACAATGATATGTCATACAATATCCACACAAATTTTCCAGGAGAATATGGCTAGTTTGTCCTTTCCATCGTTGGAAGATGCAACAATTTTCTACTTTGGGTTGTACTGCTCTTCAGAAGGGGGAACCTTTTTCTTATTCTTCTTATTCTTACCATCGGGTTTTTGTGTAGATTGCACATAGTTTATCATGGTGGTAGGAAGAGCAGCTAATTTGGTAGAGGGGTCAACTAACAAATGGGCAATGTGACTGCTAAGTTGTTTTACAGCAACCCTGGAGGTGGTGCCGATAACACCACTGGCGTGTGCACCAGATTTTTGAATAGCGAGAGCATTGGAGTTTCTAGGGTCATTGGGAATGACATCGTATAATGTGCCAAACTATGAATATATCAAATCCAAGTGCTGGGCACTTGAATGGATTGGTCTTCCTTGACCGCACCACCTAAGGTGACAACTTTAGTAATTTGAGGGAGAAAAGATTTGTAGAACCAATCCGCTAATAGATAGTCTGGGAAGGGAGCTTTGACTAGCCTCCACCTAAGACTCCATTCATGGATATGATTAGAGATGTGGGTGGCGATGTCATGACTTAATGAAGTAACGAGTTTCGTTCCAGTTTCATAGCAGATGGGTGGTTGAAAGTGCTTTAAGGATTCCATTGCTAAAGTGCTAAAGGTATTGACTAACGTGCGTGGTAACTCAATGTACCACTTGGATGCATTACTAGTAAGGGTGTGAGGAAGGAGCCATAGCCAAATACTATCATCCACTATGGAGTTAGAAAAACACCATAAATGATAGGTGGTGATGTGCATACCCGGATCTTCCCCTTGCTTCCCTTCAAACTTTGGGATGTCTGTGGGAATTTTGTGCGAGATTGGATGCCAAAGTAAGTTGTGATAGATGGGGTCATTGGTGAGTTTGTACAAGTTCGGCATATCAAGCATTGCTAAGAAAGGAAAGGTTTTTGATGCCCTCGAATCAGACCAAGGTGATGACATATGACTTTAGGATCCTTGCGGTCCTCCCATCGTGTTGTTCCCAATATTATACATAAGATGCATGGAATAGTAATTTCCTTGGGGTACAATCATGTACTGTGCCTGTCCATAAGGATTATTAGAATAGGGGATGTAAGTACCCCCAGGATAAGGAATGCTTCCTTGAATCATTTGAGGTTGAGAGTGGGGTGCCCATATGGATTGAGTGGGACCTTGTTGAGGGATCCCACTTGTTGGGAACGAGATCCCCCAAAGGATAGTTTTGGGGCTAAAAGCCCATGTTTTTGTCAAATTGTAATAAACTTGTAAAGACTCTGAATTTTGTGGTTAAGGAGCATGAAAGTGTCATAAGTCATAAAGGGTTTTCCACCCTTAGTTTTCTAAACTAAAGTCGGTTGTAAAAGACCTACCCATGGTCTGCGGACCATGGATTGTATAAAAAGAGCTAAGCTCTAAGTAGTTTTAGAGACATCAATGTAATGGCATGGTTGAAGTAAAAGAGAGTTGTAGCTCTGAAGTAAGAAGTCTAAGTTTTAGGTCATAGCGTAGGTAGAGGCTCTACAGCTGAGTGCACAGAGGCCTAGGGTAAAATTCTACAGCTGAGTGCACAGACCCTTGTAGTTGTGTGCGCGAGGTAGATAGAGTTTGTAATCAATTGAAGATATCAATAAAGAGAATTATTCTACAATTTTGGTGTCTTTGTTCCGAGTAATGCATCTTGTAATTTTATGTATGATTTTCCCTTATAATGCTTATATGATGCGCGAATGAATGTAATTATGTTGGATAATTGAACACAAATAATAATATCTATTTACGTAGGGCTAACTATGAGTATCTAATAAGATAAGTAAGGTTCTTAAGTTAACTTGACAATATGAGAAATATGCCACCTTAGCAGTGCGAAAGTATATGAATCAAAGGTAGGGCTATGTGAAGGTATATTGTATGTTTTCGCGGAGGTATTGAAGGACAGAATAGAGGGCTTGTCTGGTAAGACCTAGAGAAAAGTGACCTACGTGAAGGCAGGAATAGAAGGAATAAATAACATCATGACCATCTCAGGGTGTGGAAACTTGGTTCCAGCATCCCCCCATACTGCTTCGGGTGAGACTTCAATCCGCGCTCCACGGACTAATGCCGAAAGGGCTAGTAGTGTAGGGATTTGTTTGGCTAATTAATGTTGAACTTAAGTTAGGCCCCCGCAAGACAAAAAATGGTTCCATTGTTGGGACTGGAATCTGCATAACTGATGTGTGATGTCGTGTCACTGGTATCCAACTAAGAAAGAGATCGGAGACTGGTTGGATAGGAAGATCCATGAATTCGCGATGGAGGAGAATAGAAGTCCATGACTGACAAAGGAACAATGGCTGGATAGGTACCTATATACAAAAATACATGAAATCGTTTTCTGCTCCTTTCTGGTTGAGCTATACGAGTGGATCACGAAGCTAGTAGATAGCTGAGGAACATGGGAACTTGATGGTCCTATTCTGTGAACCTCGGATTTAGTACAAAAATTTGAAGCATTTGAGGACACGATTGCCCACACTGTCGATCATCGTCTCGATTGTGTCATAGGAGGATTTGTGACTGAATTCGCAGTCAACACCTCAGTCAGCTACAGTGAGTCAAAGAGGTGATTTTTCAAAGGACCGCGAGGTAAGTATGTGAAATATTTGAATACCTATATTAAAATGCTATTATGGAAAAAAAGGGTTCTGCAGCTACCTTGATGTTCAGAGCTACGAAGCATAAACACTTACAAAAACAAAGGAAAAAAGGGTCCTGAATATAGCCTATTGATTTCACCTCCGCGAGGTGAAAAAGAAGGAATAGCGCAAGTTTCTCTGTGAAGTGCCATTCAATTAATAAGACAAGGATTCCCGCAACTACCACCTCCACCCACACCACCTCCAATTTCACCATCATCACCTATGACTTCACCAGTACCACCTCCACCTCCATCATAGTTCAGTATGCAAAATTCAATGAAGTTGCCTTCATTTAAAGGCTCGGCGAATGAGGACCCGAACTAATTCTGGTTCATTGTAAAAGTTGTATGGGAAGCTCAGAGTGTTACAAATGATAACATGAAGAAGTCAACATTGTTTAGTGCTATGCAAGATCACACGCTAACTTGGTACATCAAGTACTCTAATGATAACCCGAATGTTAGAGTGGTAGAAATGCAAACTGTGTTGAACAAAGAATTTAGTATGCCTAAATATGATGCACAATCTATTATGAAGTTCAAGGATGTCATGATGCAACTAGGCAAGACAACTTGGGAATTAGATTAGAGGTTAAAGTGTAAAATCCGTGAAGCTAATATGAACTTGATGGACGGGCAACATCGCGAGTTGTTTTTGGCTTCGCTCCTGCCACACTAAACGGTTGCGTTGTCGTAGCAGAAGATAACAACTCATGCAAAGGCCTTCGAGATTTCCATGAGGCTGCATGAAACATCGATGCAAGATCCAAATCCGAGGGTTCAGTAGATCCATGCGTAGTTGAAAAATATTTTCCTTAAGATGCAAAGTTTGAAGCAGGATAGAATAGTCTGACTAGAGGTGCGCGAAGAGGTATGGTGTCTGAAATGCAAGAGTCAGGGCATGACAAAGACCATTGTGCAATCTTTGCGAACTATATTGCAGGAGGAGTACTAATTCCTTTGAGGCCAGAAGCATAAGCAAGACCGAGCACGGGGCCTGCATTGTGGTGTGCTATATGTCAAGTAGCAGGAAAACATACCACATATGACTGTCATTTGTTGCAAAAGTTTGTATAGACACCACAATAACTGTTCTACAACTTCTGTAGGTTGGTAGGACATAATGAGTGTAACTGTAGAAGCTACAAAATGATGATGGATAGAATGACCACCTATAGGGTGAAAATAGAAATGCAGCCCCCTAACTAGGATGTAGGGATGGCGTGGATAGTATTTCAGGGGCGTGGATGAGGCCGAGGCAAAGGAGGACCTGGCAGAGGTTGGGGACACTTGATTTGCTACAATTGTGGAGGACCAAGACACTATGCCCACGATTGCACTAACCCAACACGTTCGTTGTGCAAGTATTGCACTCTGTTTGATCATGAAATGGAAGACTATCCTACACTGATACTTAGGATACATGACAAAGGGGCACTACCACCTCCACTAACTAAGAACCTACAGATGATGAGGTATGAGCCATGTGAAGAGGATCCAAATGTAAATATAGTGCTCCGAAGTGGAATCGCAAGAGGAGATGACAAGGGGATATATCTAGAAGATAGTACATGGCTTCACAAAGCTCCAATAAAGAAGGTTGAGTTCGATTTGGAGCACAGACATGAAACCTTCACAGAAGTGAAGAAGAGCTTTTCTAAGGCCTCGACCTCAAGGAGCAAGGATAATCCTGATCAAGAGATGGACCCTTCTATGCTTACAACTTTCCTAGAGATCTGTATGAATTTCTACACAATAGTAAGGATGTGAAGGGGTTACAAGAGCTCATAAACAAATGCGCCAGAAATGCTTCGGGTGAGCCGTGCATAGTATGAAATATTGGTAAGCATAAAACAAGAATGAGATGAGAGATGAGATTGACCGCACAGATAGGAGAGTATGAAATGGATCAGGTTATTTTGGACCTAGGGTTAGATGCGAACATCCTACCAAAGTATACTTGGGAATGGATGGGGAGACCCATGCTGCAATGGTCTCCGATTCAGCTAAGAATGGTGAATCAACAGAAGATCATCCCCATGGGGTGGCTGCAGCAGGTGACTATGGATATTGAAGGTGTAAGCATGATGGCTGGTTTTGAAGTGATAGAAATTGTGGATGATAATAACCCCTACCCTGTGCTACTTGGAATTGATTGGGCTACTGATATGAATGGGGTAACTAACCTAAAGAAGCGAAAGATGATATTTGAGAAGAAATCACTCCGTGTAATAGTACCCCTAGATCCTGCTGAAGGATTGCATTGTACTAAACTAGTTCGTGATTATGAGAGCAATGATGATCTAGACTGTATCTATAAGTTAACAATGTGAGACCAAGATTGGGTGAATCCAACAGCGAATGGACGAATTACATGGGATCGTGAGAGTTCATGCACCTCAGAATTTGATGAAGAACCAGAGCACTAGCATAATCAGCTACATGAGGTGACTACACTGAGCTGCAACATGATGAATTAGTCAATATGTTGTGTGTCATCAAAGGTAAGAAATATGCCCACTTATGATGGTTTGAATGATGTAGATATATTTTTGGATGCATTTGAGAGGGAGGTAATAGAAAAGTAGCACTTCCAAGCGTTGGACTGGGCACTGCGTGCTACACCTACAAGATGGTGGGGTGCACATAATGGAAGCTTTGATGATTAGTGCGAATGTAGGAAGATGATGAGAACTTTCTTTAGGAAGCCAAAGGTGCAAATGACAGCTATGTATGATGGTTAAGATGATACGCACGTGCACTTGTCTAAATGGGCTCAAGGTTATGGAGAGAAGCCCCAACCTGAATGGGTGCACTTGTTTTGTCATGCCCTGGATGTCATCTCGATGAACTAGTATGTACAAACATAACTCCATCATGGTACAAGTGAATGGGATATTCTGCATGAAGGATTCATAATGAGATTCAATTTTTAAGATTGGTTTGACTATATTGATGAGGTGCTACAAGAGGTGAAAGTAATAATCTTTAGGATACTGCAGGATCCTTTAGACCTAATTCAACCTGAGTGGGATACTCAACTGAGTTGCATGCTAGAATACTATAATGTAACTGCTAAAGAAGAAAATGAGGATTCGTGGAAGATTAACATCCCTAAAATAAAAGATCACTGCGAGGTTGAAGGACCATATATTGAGAATCTTGATATAACCGTGTCGCTGAAAATGAAACATGTAAACATTGGTACAGAGGCAGAACCAAAATTTGTGAAGATTGGAGATTACTAGGATAGCGCAACGTTGGATAAGGCCACTGAATTAATTCACGAATACCAGGATTTATTCCCCACCAAGTTTACAGATCTGAAAGAGATAATCAAGGATCTAGGTGTTATGAATATCATGTTGAAGCCTGACACAAAGCCGGTCAAGAAAAGACCTTACCATCTCAATATGAAGTATAAGGAAAAGGTCTGCTTAGAGCTAGAAAAGATGCTCATTGAAGGCATTATTGAACCTGTGGAAGAATCTAAATAGGTAAGCCCAATGGTGGCATAGGAGAAGAAGAATAAGGATGAAATAAGGATATGCGTGGATCTCAGAAAGCTAAATGATGCCTCTGTACATGATCCATTCCTGACTTCATTCAGTGATGAAGTGTTAGACAATGTAGGTGGCCAAGAAGCATATTCCTTCACTGATGGGTTCATAGGGTACCACTAGATCAAAATCACGCTAGAGGATAGGAGGAAGACAATGTTCACGACTGAGTGGGGTTGTTTCCAGTACACTTTAATTCCATTTGGGTTGAAGAATGTGCCTGTGATTTTCTCACGCGTAGTCATTGTTGCATTCAAAGAGTTTATTCATAAGTTCCTCGAAGTATACTTTGATGATTGGACTATGTTTGGGCTAGTGAAATGCCATGTAGCAAGCTTGCACCTGATGCTAGATACTTGTCAAAGAAACCAGTTCACGCTCAATCTGAAGAAGTGCTTGTTTTGTGTTCCCTTTGGGACCCTGCTAGGTCATGTGGTTTGCAGACAGGGACTGAACTTGGAAGCACTGAGGAGCGTGAAACAATTGGGCATTACCCTGGGACATATGGGATATTACAGAAAGTTTATCAAAGGATATGCCCAGATCACCACACCTATGGAGAAATTGTTGAAGAAGGATGTCATGTTCTGCTAGAACAAAGATTGTAAGAAGAGCTTGGATATAATGAAAGAAACGATGGTCACCGCACCAATTTTAGTCTTCCCAGATTGGAAGAAGGAGCTCCATGTACATGTTGATGCGTCATGTATAGTGCTAGGAGTAGTACTGACATGGGCCGGTGGAGAGGACTTGGACTATCCTATAGTGTTCACAAGTATAAGGTTGTCCAAGGTGGAAAATAACTATTCCACCACCGAGCATGAAGGGTTATCTATGGTATATGCACTCCAAAAGTTTAGATGCTACTTACTGGGAGGCCATTTTAAGATGCACACAAATCATTCCATACTGAAGTACCTAGTCAATAAGCCTGTGTTGGGGGGGAGAATCTACAGATGGCTATTACTATTCCAAGAATATGATTTTGAAGTTATTTTTAAGCTTGGACAACTGAACGCGGTACTATACCATTTATTGCACATCGAAACAAAGGAAGAGCCCACTAATTTGGAGGAGGGATTTTCCTATGTGAAACTATTTGTAGTGCATGTTGTGAATGGTCGTTTTGAGGATATAATACACTTCCTAAACGATAGGAAATTCCCTGCAAGGATACACTGCCCAGGAGAAGAAGGAATTAGTGGTGCGCACGGCAGATTTCTCTATCATTGATGGGTGTTTATACAAAATGGTGTCTGACGAGATATTGCGACGATATATACCCAAATTTGAAGGAAGCAACATCCTCGCGGACACTCATTGGGACACTGCGAGATGACATTATGCAGGGAGAGAAACTGCATAGAAGATTCTACGCACAAGGTTGTGGTGGCCAACCCTCCATCAGGACTCAAAAGTGTATTGCAAGGCGTGTGATGTGTGTCAAAGGACTGGCAAGCCATCACAGAGGGATCAGATGTTTTTGAATCCACATATGACATTGCAACCCTTTGAGAAATGGGTGATAAATTTTTTGGGAACCATTCAGCCCCAATTAAGGACATGAGCAAGGTACATTATCACCGCGACGGAGTTTTTAACTTGATGGGTAGAAGCACAGTCTGTGAAGGGTTGCATAGGCTCATTTGCTGCAAATCTCCTCTTTGAGCATGTACTGATGCGATTTGGCTGTCCAAAGATCTTGATGAGTGATTGCTATATGTACTTTCTAAATGAGACGATTAGCATGCTAACAGAGGAATTTTCAAGTATATGACCAGGAGACCACACCTTATCACTTGTAGGCTAACGAGATGGTAGAATCGTTCAATAAAGTGTTAGAGAATGCACTGACCAAGGTTTACAATTCTTAGCGAAGTGATTGGGACCTACACATACCTGCAGTTGTCTGGGCTTATTGCGCAACATGCAAGAAGTTGACTAGACAAACCCCCTTTAGGCTTGTCTATGGTGTTGAAGCGCTAATGCCTATGGAAAATATTGTGCCTAGTTTGTGCATAGCAATGCTCATAGGTATGATGGATTGCAGCACCCTAGAGTGAAGGCTTGCACAATTAGATGAGCTTGAGGAAGAGAGATTTCTACTTGGATTTCACCAATAGGTCCAAAATCAGCACGAAAAATCCTAGCATGACCGACACATTAACCTGTGCACCTTTAAGTTAAATGACCTCGTTTTTTTATATGATAGTAAGTTTGATAAATTTCCAGGGAAATTCAGAATTCACTGGTTGGGGCCTTATGTCATTAAGGAGATTACCGATGGAGGAGCAGTATAGCTGGTCAAGTTGAATGGAGATCCCTTCCTAGGAAAGGTGAATGGTAGTTGGTTGAAGCCATACACTAGTGATCCGACCATGTGACTAGATGAAGGTAGCACAGTCTTAGCACTCCACGCAACTGAAAAGAGGCATGGGACTATAAACCACACTACCTGGGTTGGGGACCTATGCAATTAGAGGATTGTGTGAAGCAAGGAAGTGTCACAGGGTTCGTGTCAGCGCGAAGGGAGCTGTGCTACCTACGGAGAAATAGCGCAAGTCAGCTAGAAAGTAACCGTTAAGTCATTGTTCATGATCTGATGGTTGAAATGCGGCCAAATGGAGAAGTTGACCAACATTTAAGATGGAATGTATGGCTCAGATCCTTGAAAATATATTGCTAATCTAGCATTAATGAACTGAATTTGGGGAGAATGATGGGATTCGAATTCAAAATGCTCTATAAATTACAAGTGGTTTTCCAACAGCAAAACACTTGGCATTTCGAGAATTGAGTTGTTGAGCTCTCAAGCACACATGAATCGCGAGCACTATGAGCTTTTGATAGCTAGTAAAGTATTTGAGACATTGCCAAAGGAGACACAAGAGTTCTTACAGATAATCATGTTGGCGCCCACAAAAGCTGTAGATACCAAAGGAGAAGCATCGGTGCTGGAAGTTGAGATGGAGGTAGAAGTAGCTACTCCAGAGGTCGCCGAGGTGCTGGCTAAAGTCCCTAAATCACCTAGAATGCCAAGACAAAAACTGACCCCAACCAAAGAGACCGTGAAGGACAAGAAGGGAAAATAACCTACCATACCAGTGCGTGCATCGCTAAGGAGAAACCCACCAAAACCCACTAAACAGGAGAAAGGAAAGGCCATAAATTTAGAGCTAGAGGAGGAAGACATTGAAGACATCCTGATGGATGATGAGGATGTGGGAGTCGAAGTAGAGGAGGTTGAAACCTAGGGTGCGGACCCTATTACTCAGCTTCCGAATTATGTGCCCCTGTGCAAGCCTAAGACCAAGGTACCAAAGGACATTGATGAGAGAAAGACTCCCCTGCAAACCCCTCTACTACTGGATAAAATTGTTTTCGATGAACCACGCTTAGCGTGAGTGCTTCTGCTGAAACTTGAAGACTAGGACTTGGCCGATCATGAGAAGTTCCCACACCTGGTGACCAAGCAGCTGATGCGCCACATAATTGATATGAATACGGGAATGACCACATTGGAGCCATGAAGGTGGCTCAAGGGAGTAGAAAGATCAGGGTTGCTCAACCTGCTCTGGGCATTGCAGTACAACCGCACTCTGGTGATAGTTTTGGTCATCAAGCAGTTGCTATTCTTGGTCCATGATGGGTGTCTATGGCTGGAGGTGCCAATTCCCATCATGGATTGATTGATTCACCTAATAATGCGCTTTTCATATACATGAGAGAATCTGGCCATGATATTTGGTGGAAAAGGTGGCGAGCTGGCTCTCACAGAATCCATGAAATAAAAATTTAAACTAGTGAAGAATCCGCACAGGGATGCTATATCCATTATCTGCAACCCTACTATGAAGTTATCCACGTAGATCCTCATGAGAAAAGTGATGAGGAATTGTCATGCTAATGAGGTCCCAACACCTGTCGTCACACTAGTAGCACAGTGCACTAAAGAAGTCCAGTTCAACTAGTCGGACTACCTGCGCAACAAGTTCCTAGTAAACTGCCACGAAGCACAAGAGCTCAACAATACATTCCACTATGTGTGGCTCTTGCTGTCAATTGTGCTCTTAGCATGGGAGATACCAAAGTACAACCAGTTTCCTTTAGTCATGCTAGACCTCATAGAAGTATCGAAGTACGCTTCACTGTGGGTGACCAAGGATGCGCAGTGAGTCAAGGACAACAATATCTTTTGGATCTTGATGGAGAAGAACATATTCATGGCCATCAATCGTAAGCCATGATTGTCAACTATTGTGTACGCCAACCTGCAAGGCTACACTAGATTTAAATCACACTTCCATCGAGTATCCATTAGGGTGCGAAAGGATTGTTACAGAAAAGTTTACCACTCATGGTATGTGATGCTTTGTTCATGGCCTAGGGCAACCCTCCTTCTAGACTTGGTCCAAATATATAAAAAACAATGTTTTATTCCCTGTACGCTACTTTTCCCTGAGCTAAAATCATGTACATGCGGTTCAATCAATATCCAACCTACGTATATGTATTAAAACACTTATAAAAATTAAATTTCCTTAATCATGGGTGGAGTTCATGGGTTTTACCTATTGATTACCTCCTATTGCCAATGGCCCAACTATTTCCCAACTGCTTATGAACTAGAAAACTAATTGGGAGAGGTATAAATAGATCTCTATGGTAAGGCCTTAAGAAGGAGAAGAGATAGAGTTATTATACTGAGATTATCCCTAACTGAGTATGATGAATCCCTGTGCCTCATGCACTTCCCCAAGATTCAGGAAACCCTTGTTTCCTTGATTATAGATATCCTTCCTTTTTCTTCAGATATCATGGAGTTGGTGATGGAAGAAGATTGTTGAAGGCTGAGATAGGACAAATCCAGAGGACGGTTCCACTTGGAGCCAGAGAAAGACTCAAGTGAATTCTCTCCATGTTATTTATACATTATTTCAATAAAATAAATGTTGTCTTGTTTCCGAAATTAACTATGTTTATGCATCAAATTATGTTTTAATTCAGATATGAAGGTTGTTTTCATGTATGATCACTCATTTGTTTATATGATATAAAGTCAATTTTGTGAATATTCTTTAATTCTATACTGCTATCTATGTTCGAATTGAATGATTTTTATGTTTGAAGAACATCAAGAGTTATAATAATAGCTTCAGCGTGAATCACATATAAATGACCTTTGTCGACGCGTTTCAAACCAACTAGTGTGGTTCATCGTCAGGACAAGTTGAAGACACAGATCTGGCCTAGCAAGTTAAATAGACTGAGCAGAGACTCCAACGGCTATATAACGGCTATTTTTTGACCTAGGACCCAGCCCAACTTTTATTAATAAATTTAATAATATTTATTATTCTATAATAATAATATTATAATTTAATATTATTTTATCAATTTTAATATTATAGAAATAATAATATTTTATAATTTATTAATAAAAGTTGGGCTGGGTCCTAGGGTAAAAAATAGCCGTTATATAGCCATTGGAGTCTCTGCTCAATCTATTTAACTTGCTAGGCCAGATCTGTGTCTTCAACTTGTCTTGACGATGAACCACACTAGTTGGTTCGAAACGCGTCAACAAAGGTCATTTATATGTGATTCACGCCGAAGTTATTCTTATAACTATGATAGATCACAGATGTCTCAATTCTACAACATCAAGAGTTGCAAAGGGTCTGAACCCTACAGGACCTACTCAAATGAAGGAAATATATGTATGGTCACTCTTACATAGTTTGATAATAGAAGCATCTTGCCTGAGTTATATGAGTATTTCTTGTTGTAGTTTTCTTATGCTCTATTGGGGTTCTAACCCAAAGCCCTAGGGTGCCTCCACCCGAAATAGGATTGATGACTCCACTGGGGATAATAATCTTATTATTCCTGGTTTGGGTTGTTCATTATCAATCAGAGCTCAGTCTTTGGTTTTCTTGCTGTTATAGTCTTATTTGGTCTACTAGAGTCCCAGGCCTTAAGTTTGATCTTTTGGATCAGACTTTGTTTTTATTTTTTTCTTGCAAAGCTTTGTATACACTCTTTACTTTGTTTAGAATAGTGTATACATGCTTGTTTCTATAAAGTGAACTCACGTATACATGAGTTTCTGGTGTTAGAAGCATGCGTGCAGACTTATGTGTTTGAACACAGTCACGTATGCAAATGTTTGCATTATTTTTTTATATCTTTCAACCCAGATAGATTTGTTGCCTGGTCTTTTTAGTCTCTGTGTGGTGAATTGTTGTTTGACGAATTTCATTATTCTACAAGCTTACAGTTTCAAAGTCTCTTCCTCATTGAAAAGATTTGGCCTAGGTTTACTTCTTTAGCGAGTTTGTAGTTTGTATTTTGGCACATAAGACTTCGTCCTGAAGTTCTTGATTGTTCTGGTCCTCCAGAACATGAGATTGTTTTTAGTTTCAGTGTCCTCAAATATACTTGCTTTTCTCTCCTTTGTTTTGTGGCCTCATAGCTTTTCATGCTTTTTGAGAGTCTTTTTTTATGAATTTGGAAGTATTTCTTTCCTAGCTTCTTGGTTATTTTGTCAAGCTCTTTGCGCTATTTGGCTCGTTTTGTACAAGTTGAAGTATTTTTTCTCAAGTTATTGTTTATTTTCAAGTTTGTAACTTGCATAAACTCATTGTGCTATTTTCTCGATATTTTGAGTTTTAGTAGCATTTTGGTGATTTCAAAAAGTTGTTTTGGTTGCTTCTTAAAAAAAAAAAGATCTAAAAAAACTTTGTTTTTGTTTTTGTTTTGCCAAGTTTGGTTTATGGTTTCTTTTTGTTGTTGAAAGTGACTTGCCATCTTTCAAAATTTGTCCTTCTTGTTTGGAGAGAATTTTGAGTTCAAAATTTATATCCTCTTTAGTACATAAGTTGGCCCGTTGTTAGTTATAAACAATTGCTTTTTTTTTTTTAGCGTTATTTAGGATCTTGCATCTCCATTATATATTGCATTAGCGTAGTTTGGATTATTAAAGAATTCATAGTCTTTTAGTTTTTGGGTGTGTGAAGTGTGTTTCAAGAAAAGAAAAGAAAAATTACTTTGCTTTGTAGAATTTTCGTAGAACCCATGTAGAGATCTCTTTCCATCGAAGAAAAAATGATTGCATTCATGTATTTAGTTTTTCATTGATTTATGTTGCATCATACCCTTGAATTAAAGAACAACCATTAAAATCAAGTGATTAATTAAAATAAACTAGAACTTTTATGTTGTCATCAGAATGCACCAACAAGTTTAGGTTTATTAGGGCCTTGGATTAGGCGAAAGGCAAGGCGAAAGGAGAGTTAACTCTCCAAGGCCACTCAAATTTACAAAACATAGAAGTTTGATTAATGAGAAAAATCCAATAGCGTTAGGGAGATTGGGAAACCTCCATAATTGGGACTAAAGCATGAGGGAGAGTGAATATAAGGACAAGAGATACTCCTTCTCTTACTTGTTGGAATCTGCCTCACGACTGTTTCGCCCGGCTTCTAATACAAGTTGGTGACCATAGTTTCCTATCCTAGGGATCACATAGGTGGTTGCAGAGGGGAATCCCATGGCACCTGAGGTTGACATTGTACACATTCAGTAGTACCTCTGGAGGGTACCCTTGTGAAGGTTGGGTGCTTGCACCAGAAAAGGCTATTGTCTGGAGGTCAGCGTAACTACCTTTGATATCTTTACTAGTAGACTTGGGGTGTAATTACCCCAGTGTATTTTTGGAAGGCCCTTGTTATTAAATTTCTTGTATTTTGGTGTCCATTCCTAATCACCTAAAGTGGAAATACTCAAGAGTTTTTTGATTTCTGATATCTTTATGGAATTTTTAGTGAGTGTTCATTGCTCCTAGTCGGCCTAGCTTTATAATTTTTTGAGTCTTGAAATAGATCTTTTAAATAATTCAAAGTGGTTTATCGACCATCTTGACGATCTAGGAGACTTCGTGGGATATCACCTATGAGTCATGAGCCTTCCCCTGGAAGGTGTAGAAGTGATTTTGCCAGTGGTTTTCAACCAGTGGTAGCAGGCGCATCGGAGATTGATCCTTCGCTTGGGGTCATTAATTCACAAGATAGACCTGGCACCAGTAGAGAGTTAGAGAGGAACACACTAGTTCTTTCTTGAGTACTTTTTTAGTAGGAATACATTATCAAAGTTGAAGAGCTTTCAGAGTCAGTTGCAGCTTCGATTTCTCCTCTTCCTTCTGATCATTGAGACATTCTATTATACGTTGGAACCCTGACTCATAGGCCTTCGAGCCCAGGTTTACACCCATCTATTCCTTTGATGACCACTGCTAAAAGCATCGCATCTACGAAGAGTGTTGCGAGCATGTAGACTTCCATATCTATATAAGGAGGAGGAACTATTTCCATCCCTTCTATTACTCCCAACACAACTATATTTGGGTCTACTTCCATTCTATCAATGAGTTGAAGTTCTTAGGTTTCTACATCTGGTTTTGGATTTATCCCTTATGGAATGTCGCTCATGGGATTCCTTCAGTTCGTTGAACATACCATCGATTGCCTCCACTTCCATGATGAGTGGATCAGATTCTTTTTAGGGTTTCCCATTTGGAAGTGGTCATATACCACACTCCAATCCAATAGTAGGGTCAATGACTTTTTCTTTTACAAGTCAAGGTAATAACCCATTCCAGAGTTGGACAAACTATGCGTTTAGTGGGATAGGAGTTGGGAATCAATTTTTCAGCCAACAAGGGAATGGGCCATACTCTATAGTTAATTGGTTTCAAAACTTTCCACCCTTTTCTAACACGTGGAATCCTTATCAGGGGCTATCAGCTCCTTTCAACACTTTGTTAAGGGGTAACATCACTAGTTACATAGGATTTTCGACAAGAGTTGGTCAAACTCTGAATTTTGCTGGACCACAAGGAGCACCTTTTGGTTCAGTAGGCTCTATGAGTTACTTCAAGTAACTTAGTGTTTTTCAAAATCCAAGTCATTCTTTTCAGACCTTTGGGAACCTTGCCCGCACTAGATGGAATTCCCAAGGTCCGCCACAACTCCCTTTTCTGGCCATGCTGAACTTTCCAGACTTAACTAAATTGACAAACAATCTGATTCAATACGATCTAGGTTGGACTCCAGTCCCAACTAAACATCCCTCGAATTTCACAAAATTCAAAGGGAAGAGTGGTGAAGATCCGGGAGACCACATTACCACATTTCACTTATGGTGCTCATCTAACTCCTTGACAGATGATTCGATCAGGTTGAGGTTATTTCAATGCACCCTAATTGGAAATGTAGCCAAATGGTATATAGAGTTGCCAGGGGACACCTTTACTTCTTTATGTGATTTGGCTAATGTCTTTCTAAAGCATTTTCAGTTGCCTGTTTGATATGAAGCCGAAACTGAACTTCTCGCTAACTTTCGGAAAGACATAGTAACTCACATTTCGGATCACATCCTGGAATGGAGGAGGAGGAAAAGGCTTATCAAAGCTAAAATCCCACCAGAGTTTCTTCTAAAATAGTTTATCAAATCATTACAACCAGATATCTCAAAGGATGTGTCTCTCTCCGGTTTTTATTCGGAAGAGCAAGACATTTTCCGAGCCCAGCAATTGGAACTGATATATTCTCAGTCTGGGATTCTTTAAAAAATTCTACCTAATGCTCCTAGATCTAATGTTGATTTAGCAAAACCGAAACCAATTCCCCATGCCTATGGTATAGTCAAATTGATTTATATTGATGCATTGAACCTATTGAACCAATTACAATAGTTTTATTTACAAGCTGCTCCTTCTAACCAGGCAACACCGTCTGTACCTACACCTTCCCAACATACCTCTATAAATGTTGTCCAGACCTCTAACCCCAAAGGAAATAAAAAATCGAATGGGAAGAGGAAGGGACAAGGTAAGAAGAAGAACCAAGAAGGGAAAGGAAATGCAAACAAACTCGGCAATGGTGTCAGAGAGGGTAGGAAAGAGTCTAAGAAAAAGGTAAATTTTCCATGCAAGTTATGCAATGGATATCATTTGACTCACCTCTACCCTAAGATGCAAGATGCTCAGCCTTATTAGTACAACAAGGGTCCTCTAGCTCCCAAGTTTTTTTGACTAAAATTTTTCCCCATGGGTAGCAATTACTTGCTGGAGCGAATTCTAATGTTGCTACCTCCTCTGGGGTCAACCAGGAAGGGGAAAATTCGTCAAATTTTTATATGGTGTGCTCTCATATCAACATTGCTATGCGATCATGTGATTATGGTGAATCGGAAACATATAAGGCTAAATCTGTTCCCGAAGCCACAAAACCACTTCATATTGAGTGACCCTCTGTTGAGTCTATACCTTAGATACTGAAAGGCTCCATAAAGCGCTCGACTATTAACCCTAATGCTAGGGAAGCCCATAACTACTTGACTGTAGAATATCTGGCTCAAAGACCTTATGCTATGTCAGCATTGGAGGTACTCCAGTCGTGCTTTGATTAGAGAACTGCTTTGCTTTTGGGAGTCAGCGCAGTAGATCCAAAGAATTATTTAGTGCTCACTTTTGATATGTTGAATGTCAAAAAGAGACTTCCTCACCATATGGCTTTCCAGATAAAGTCCATATACCAAAAGACTAATATTTTTCAGACTAGTATAGATGAGGGAGCTTCCACATGCATGATGTCTATGTTATGTTGGAAGGCCACTCGATCACCTTTAGCCATTCCTTCACCGACTCTTTTGACGACATTTGATGGACATTCTCATAGGCTGCATGGTGTTATCCCGACCTTTCCTATCTATGTTGGGGGAAAGCTAGTGAATATTGAGATAGAAATCATCAATGCGGACCTGGATTATAACCTCCTCTTAGGTAGGAATTGGATTTATGATATGGATGCCATAGTTTCATCATTATTATGCATCCTCTGTTTTCCTCATGAAGGGAGGATTGTTAGAGTTGATCAGTTAGATTATTCTCTAGGTGACTCTCATGCAACTTCAGATTCTACCATTCCATTGGTGGATAGTCCTCGTCAACCAAATTACAATCAAATTGCTATCCATCCAGAGGATCAACACAAGACAACCTTTATTTGTCCATGGGGCATGTATGCATACAAGAAGACACCTTTTGGCCTTAAAAATGATGGAGCTACTTTTTAGCAGGCCATGTATTATGCTTTCCATGACATCAAACATGTTATCGAAACATACTTGGATGACTTAGCTGCTCATTCTCACAAGAGAATTGATCATCCCAGCCACCTTCAGTTAGTATTTAAGAGATGTCTTTTTATAAAATCCAGTTGAATCCAAATAAATGTGTTTTTGCGGTCACGTCTAGTCGGGTATTAGGATTCATTGTGTCCACTGAGGGGATTCAAGTTGATCCTTTCAAGATTGAGGCAATAATTCGGTTTCCTCCCCCATCTTCCATTCGCTAACTTCAAAGTCTCCAAGGAAAGGCAAATTTCTTAAGGATATTTATAGCAAATTATGCAAAGATTACCAAAGGATTTACGCATTTGCTTAAGAAATGAGTTCCATTTTTATGGGAAGATTTCACACAACGATATTTTGATTCTTTGAAAAAATATTAATCTCTGCTCCATTATTGAGTCTGCCAGATTATGGCAGAGATTTCCTTTTGTATCTCTCTGTGGTAGAATCAACCATCAGTATGGTTCTAGTTGAGGAGGATGATGCTCTCAGTGAGCATGTTATCTACTACCTGAGTCGAGGCTTAGTAGGACTTGAGCTATTCTATTCTCCCATTGAGAAATTGGCCTTGGCGACTGTCCATGCTATCCAGTGGCTTCATCATTACATTATGCTTTGTAAAAATTTCATCTTAGCGGATATTAATCCTTTTTAGTTTATACTTGGTAGGTGACTGATTGGGGGCAAGTATAATCGATGGATTGTTATTTTGCAAGAGTTAGATCTTGAATTCTTGTCAACTAAATCTAAGAAGTCATTAGTTTTTACGGAATTGAACTTGTAGCTACCTTGTGAGGAAGCTACTATTTATGAGGAAAATTTTCTCGACGAACATTTATTCCTCATTTCTTTAAAAGGTCCCAGGTACAGAGATATCATTATATATCTCCAGACTTTGAAGTTTCCACCTGATTTCTCAAAAGATGAGCAACGAAAGTTATGTCACCTTGCCAAAAACTATTGTATTATTGGTGGCACATTATATTGCAGAGGGGTTGATTCAATCCTTAGGCATTGCTTAAATTTGGAAGAAGCTGAGTCTGTACTTAATGATTGCCTTAGTGGAGCTTATGGTGGTCATCTATCAACACTTGCAACAACCCAAAAAATTTTGCGAGCAGGCTACTTTTGGCCTTCAATTTTCAAGGACTGTATTGAAACAATCAAACGTTGCCATCCTTGTCAAGTTTATACTAAAACAATGCATGCACATCCAGCTCCACTTTTTCTTGTTATCATTGTCAGTCCATTTATGAAGTGGGGCATTGATTTTACTACTTGCAACCCACCTTCGATAGGGAATCACAAGTACATCATTGTGGCCATAGACTACTTTACGAAGTTGGCTGAGGCCATGCCTACTTTCGAAAATGATAGTGAGACAGTAGGCTTGTTTCTCTTCAACCAGGTTATTTCACGATCTTGTATCCCAAGAGAGATTGTCACTGACCATGGCAATCACTTCCAAAATCAATTGATGACTGAATTGTCTCTCAAGTCGGGCTTCCAGAAAGAGCATCCATCTCCTTATTATGCTTAGGCCAATGGCAAGTTGAAGCCATGAATAAGTCTCTTAAGACCATCCTACAAAGGACAATTGATAAAGATTGATCTAATTGGAACATCATGTTATACCCGATGCTTTGGGCATATTGAACCTCAGTTAAGACTGCCACTGGTTTTACTCCTTTTCAACTAGTTTATGGGTTGGAATATATCTTCCCTATTGAATGTGAAATTCCATCCTTTAAGCCAGCTGTGAAACTTCTTCCCGAGACATCTAGCCTTGAGGAACACCTCGTTCATTTGGAACATCTTGATGAGTAGCATCAAGATGTAGCCATAATAAATGAAGCCCATAAGAAGAGGATTAAAACTCAATATGATAAAGTTGTCTATCCTCGGGTTTTTTCTGAAGGCGACCTTGTCTTAGTCTATGACAAAGATAAGGATGCCCTAGGGGCAGAGAAGTTCAAATCTATGTGGTATGGTCTCTTTATAGTCAAGCATGATTTGGTAAAAGGGGCTTATGGATTAATTGATTTTAAAGGGAACAAGCTGGTGGAGCCTAGAAATGGGCTCTATCTTAAGAAGTATTTTTCTTAGGCTTCGGCCGAGCAATTTATTGTCTATATATATTATATCTTTGTTACATATTTTTCTGGAATTTTGTGATATCGACATTTTTTTATCTACTTTGGCAGGTATTGATGGATGATTCGATATATTTCAGATTCGTCGATGGTGCAAGTCGGCACATTCAGAATCTTACTTCCATGGCTTGGGTGATTTATTATCCAGCTGGCCAGTTGATGGTGTCGAGGGGAGTATGTATTGGCCCTGATTGAAACAGAATTGCTAAATATACTACCATTCTTAATTTACTATCCAAAGAAATGTCTTATGGGATTGATTTGCTGGTAGTTTATCTAGATCCACAACTAGTGGTGTCGTAGTTAAATAACACTTACCGGGTTTGTGATCCTTATTTATATCGCCAATTTTTGAGAGTGAGAGTGTTTCAATGATCATTTATTTATATCAAATATGTTCACAATCCACAATTTGAGAATTCATTAGCAGACTCTATTGCTAATCAAGCAGTATATTGGCACATTAATCATTCATCAAATTAAATAACATCAAAAAAATCGAATCTGTATTTATATCATAAAATCGTCTGTATATAGATGGAGTGTTCAAAAGATAATATACAAAACTGGGACAATATGCCCTCAAAATTTGGGCTTATTCCCATAATCATGTCTACTCATATATAGATCTATCTATTGATTGGGCTCAGGATGAGTGGCTAAAAAGCTAACCATAGAGTTGGCTACACGCCGAAGTATCTGGACCCAGTCCCATGGTAACCCTACCACATGACACTGCATCTCCTCAAACATATCCTCTACATCTATCATAGGTACCTAGTGATTTAGTCTCACCAAGTTTCTCTGAACAGTGTAAAGGACTCTCTCTATCTCAGCTACCGCCTCTTCGTCCCCTGTTTCATGACGCTTGTGCCTCAAAAAGCCATCAAGTCTCACTAGACCGACATCTGGAACATGGTCATTATATTTTGTCAGCATTTTGTCTCATCAAAAATATTTTTTCTAAGTTCATTTCGTATAAAAAAATCAAAAAAATCTTTAAAAATTCACAAAAACTTAAAAATTGTTACCTATTTCTCCCCATGCCACATTTGGAGGTAACACTAAGTCTAGATCTCCTTGGAAATCCATGTCGGTGTATGAGTAGTCATCGATCGTGATGATCTATTGATCCAACTAGGTGAAAAACTCATCATCAAAGGTCATTCTAGGCACGTCTCTGCCCCCAAGGTGCTTCATCAAGTCTACCCATCTACCCATTCCTGGATCTCTAGGACTACTGATGGACACTGATACTTTGGGATGTAACCCTGATACCTTCTCGAAGAAGAATGAACACAAGATGGTTCCATATCTAAAGTTCTTAGTTTGACCCTTCTATATAGAGGTCAATTGACTCTTCATGTTAGTCAAAAGAGGCATGCACCAGCCAAATACTATGGTAAGACATTCCACTGCCAGGCTCATAGATACTCATGATGCCTGATGCAGAGACGCTGACCCATTTACCCGTGCAATAAAATCCTCAAGGATAAACTTTCCACATGTTTGATTGGAATTTGACTTCTAGTCTTCTCTGGATGTCCAAGACAATATATATGGACATATTCTTCCATTGAAAGACTACCTCTCATCCTGCTTATCGAATGCACAATCTCCCCTTTTCGGGATAGACCGGTAATAAAATGGATATCTTTGACCTCAATCTATAGAGGCATCTAGTCTATCATGAAAGCGTCATCCTCTATGTTCCAGTAGTGGATCGAAAGTTCTAGCAAGCACGTATTAGCTTTCATATTCAAAATTTTGAAGAATTTGAGTAAGACAGCCTCTCAAAGCATCCAATGCATTTTGTTCATTCATTACCTCATTATCAATGGTGGTATACTCTCTTTCTCTCCAAGTGATAGTCATCCTGTAAAAAATTGAAATTTCAACCATTAGTTTATATGTTAAAACTTTAACTCGTGTACACGGGGGTTCCCTTTACACACAGTCACATGTAGGGTCATCGTATACATGGGTTGCTCACATTTAATGCGCGTGTATGCAGAGTTGAATTTTTGGGCATAGTTTCCCAAGATCAAAAATTTGAAAGAAATTATAAAAACTATCAGAAAAAATTACAAGCAGGATTAGAGGATTACCTGGAGACTTTGGGGTGATTTGAATGGTCCAATTATTTAGAGGAAAGCATGGTTCGTTTTGCTCCACAGCTCTTTTCTCCAAAAAGAAATGAAAAAATCGTGAGTCCAAAAGTCATTTTATAACTTTGAAATTGCAAAATATTTTTTCAAAAGTTGATTTTTGTTTCATGGATTTTTTGACCCGTGGGCTTGGATTGTCGAGAGTGGGCTTTTTTTTACAGAAAATTTTGGAGACTTCTTCGAGAAGTTGTTTTAGTCCCATGACCGCTGACTCGTCATGGCAGGTATCGTTCTCTCAATAGAATTTAGGTTAGGGAAAACCATTTTCTGCTGCATCTTGCATACTAGCATCCATTTAGCGATACATTAGCTGTAGGGTAAACCCCATAGTATCTTGGTTAGCAAACCATTTTCACTCATTGAATTTTAAATCATGATGCGATGGTAGAGCCATCCTTTACATGGGAATATTAGTTATAACCTCGCTGACATTGGTTGCCCATGTTACTATATTAAGTAGGCTCAGGAGTCCTCTTTTGTCCCGCCATGACTGATGCATTGAAGACACATTCTCCTTTCTTCCATGCTAATTTCTGGCCTTATACCCTACAGGCTCCTTTGTGTTGAGTTGTACTGCTGCATTACAGTTTGACTATTTTCACCTTTTGGCCTTGAGTTGGTTTCACTTGGACTCATGTTTAAGCCACTTTTTTGACCATGTCTTCTACAAGGTCAACCATGCAATCACCTAGCTTCTTCAACTTGACACAACCTTTCAACTATGGAAAGAGCATCCCTTTGAGTTTCCTTAACCAGTTTCACCTCCCTGCATTGAGCATAGCAATGTTCCCCTCCCAGGAACTAGATCATTTGTTTCTCTAACACTGATTATTTCCACTATATTAAAGCATTCTTTTATTCTTTTTATAGCTTAAAGAAAAAGAAAAAGAAATTATATTTTCCAAAAAGAGTGGGAATAGGATGACATTTCCATATTTTGTTTGCAGCTAGAGTAAGTTGTGTCACCCTTGAAAAAATCACTCAAAAGAAAGTATCTCCTCCATTTGGGTGGGATTTAGTTTGACTTAGGAGCACCTTAACCTTTTTATTGAGTCATTACTCCTTTGATTGGTTGCCTCTTCCAATCATTTGGAGATTTTTCTTATGCCTCTTGCATGACAAACTTATATAGAGTTATCATATGTTGCCATATGGTCATCATTGAGTTGTGATTTTGTTCAAGGGAAGTAAACTTGGGTCGGCCTCGCTACGGTGTCTCTTGACCTATTTTTCAATTGACCCTCCCTGGTTGTTAGTGTCATGTTTGTAATCACATCATTTATATTGGTCCTTTTCTCGTGCTGGTTTGAGAAGATCTCCATTGACTTCTTGCCAGCGGGTCTTGTCCTTATCGACTGTGATAAATTGCTCTAAGGATAGAGCTAGAGCCGCACCCTGACCCTATTTTCTTTATTGATAGGTCACCTTGTGCTAAGCATCAATCAATGTCATGGGTCTTTGACTGAGTGGTTTCCCTTGTGTTCGACATCAACTTTCATTATCACACATTGGGATTTGTGTAGTGCCTCAGTTTCCATTTGACCCTATTGGTGGATTTCTTGCCTCTATGTTAGCTTTCATTATTGGTTGGTTCAGAGGGTTTCTATCGTGTGCTAACTACATCTTATGTATGCCATAAATGTGCTTCGATTGGGTTGCTACATCATTTTCATCTGATTCCTTCCACATTATTGGCCTATGGGTTACACTCGTGCTAGATTGATGAAGGATGCCTTAATGCCTTCCTTTTAGCGGATCTTTTCCTATCGACTATAGCTCATTTGCTTTGGGAAAAAGATCTAGAGTCCATTTGGCAATACCTTGGGGTTTGCAGTCATCAGTGGCAGATTCATTCACTATCAACGGTGGGAAACCATCATTGTCTCCTGATTGATAGATTATTTCAAGTATTTGACTTCATCTCTTTCATTCACACTTGTTAGATTGTACTAGGTACCTTGAATCTCATTATCATTATCAGTAAGCAATCTCGCATTTGTTAACTATATACATCAATGACCAGTAATCAAATGATTTCTCACATGGTCGACCTCAGATCATTTATTCCCATTGTGTGGAAATGTACTACAGTGGTCAGTGAAGACCTCGGGTTGCATCAGCATCTTTTGGTTCACTTGTCAGTTGCTCCTGTTGTTGCTAGTTGACACTATCCACCTTATATGTTGCAGACCTTCACATCGACATCTTATATGTTGGCATCCGAGTTGCGATGTAGTATCATTTTATTCCATCATGTTCATTTGGTACTATTTGGATCAATTTTTTACATCAGTTATCAGCTTCATACCTCAGCATCATTGATTGTCTTCTTATATGTGATATTCAGACATGTACTTTTTTATCATAATTAAATGATCCATTATGTACTTTCAATTCCTTTATACTAGTATACATACTGGATCCACTTGTACTTGATATACGGACATGCTTTTCTTTCTTTGAGCATGGGTGTGCCCACCTCAGATAGCAGTTTCTTTCTCATCTCTTTTGATGGCTTGGCAGGCTGAATTCTGGTGAAGTCCTTCTCAATCTCAGCATGATCCTTTCCATACACTTAATACATTTTGGCCATCATGTACCCCTTCTGACCTCATATATTAGGGGGTGTCTATTATAGCACCATTTACCACTCTTGGTATATGAGATGCTTTGTTTATGGCCTAGGGCAAACCCTCCTTCTAGACTTGGTCCAAATATATAAAAAAAAATGTTTTATTCCCTGTACGCTACTTTGCCCTGAGCTAAAAGTGTGTACACGAGGTTCAGTCAATACCCAAACCACATATATGCATTAAAACACTTAAAAAAATTAAATTTCCTTAATTATGGGCAGAGTTCTTGGGTTTTACCGTTTGATTACCTCTTATTTCCCATGGCCCAACTATTTCCCAACTGTTTCCTAACTAAAAACCTAATTGGGAGAGGTATGAATAGACCTCTATGGGAATGCCTTAAAGAGGAGAAGAGATAGAGTTATTATACTGAGATTATCCCTAACTACGTTTGATGAATCCATGTGCCTCATGCACTTCCCCAAGCTTCAGGAAACCCTTGTTTCCTTGATTATAGATATCCTTCCTTTTGCTTGAGATATCATGGTGTTGGTGATGGAAGAAGATTGTTGAAGGCTTGGATAGGATGAATCTAGAGGACAGTTTCGCTTGGAGCCAGGAAAAGACTCAGGTGAATTCTCTGCATGTTATTTATAGCTTACTGCAATAAAGGAAATGTTGTCTTGTTTCCAAAATTAACTATGTTTATGCATCAAATTATGTTTTAGTTCATATATGAATGTCGTTTTGATGTATGATCACTCATTTTTTTATATGATATAAAGTCAATTTTTTCAATATTCTTTACTTTTATGCTACTATGTATGTTCAAATTGAATGATTTTCAGGTTTGAAGAACATCGAGAGTTGCAGAGGGTTTGAACCCTGTGAGACCTACTCGAATGAAGGAAATCTAGGTATGGTCACTCTTACGTAGTTTGATAATATAAGCATATTTCCTAAGTTGTATGAGTATTTCTTGTTGTAGTTTGCTTATGCTCTGTTGGGGTTCTAGCCCAAAGCCCTAGGGTGTCTCCACCCGAAAGAAGGACCCTAAATAGAAATGGTACAACTTGCCTTATTTGGAAATGGATGATGCCGTTGATGTGGTGCTTGATCAATGGGTGGTAGAGTGGCGCACTCCTATAGACTTGGTAGTGGTCCGCAGTAAGTCTGTCACGTAGAATAAAAAGGAGGAGACCAAGATTAAGATGGCACAACTGGCCGAGAAGAGGAAAAAGGAGGTCATTGATAAGTCCCAGGTGGAGCACAAGGTCGCACAGCAGATTGGGAAGCAGACAGGTGGGACAGAGTGGGGCTATGAAAAAGGCATGAGGACACCTTCATCTAAGATAGAGGAGGAGAAAGAACATCATGGCGCGGACCCTCAAGAGATGTCCTCCTGTATCAAGCGCTCAAGTGAGCTGGAGAAAGGAGGGCCCAAGAAGAAATCAAAGCCGACCAAGACCTCACTAGACCCCAACACATTAATAGAGGGAAACTTATGATATCGATGACACAGTTCAAGATGTCACCGCAGAGGCCCTAAAACAATTTGAGCAGTAGCAGCAAATCATCCTGGGGGTGATCCAGATAGGGTTGCAGGAGCTAGAGACTCGAGCATCACAGGCTAGCATGATGTCTACCAGCCTGGCCATCGACACTTTAGAGGCTGTCGATATGATGTGCATGAAGGCATCTAGTGTGATAGTGTTGCCTAATGGAGCACTAACCACAGAGAAAGAGGCTAACAGGCCCACTTTCAGTGCCCTAAATGGAGTAGGGTTGAACTTGGTAGTGCTCCCACATGAAGCAGTCCACCTCTTGCAGGATGGAGTTATTGTAGAGCTAAGGGTCCGTGAACACCGCGCCTTCCAGTGATCAGTGAACAATGGATCAACAATGAGAATATGGCCCTACAAAGAAATGTTTCCATCACTGCTAATACTGAGGTGACCAATCAGAGAAAGTGCATCATGAAGGTCATCGAAGAAGCATGCTGAATGGTCCTAGAGTTGGTCACTCTGGAGGAGGAGCCACTCGAGGTACACATCCGTAAGCTAGCCACAGGGGTGCACGACACTGGTACTGAGATGTCGCGTGTTCAGTTGGAGTTGAACTTACAAATTATAGAGTTATGGTTGAAGGCCCAATCTTCAACTCCTCCAGAAGTGAAGGAGCAATGGCAACTATTGTCACAGAAGCAGTAGCAGCGGTGGATAGTGCAGTAGCAGTCTGCACGCAATTATTTGAGTAGTCATTTGAGGTCCTTACTAGGTTGCAGGAGGATCCCAATGTATAGCAGCTAGAGATAGAAGCGCATGACCTACAACAACACTATGATGAAATTAAGGGCACAACATGATCTGTTGTACTTACACAAAGACTAGCCAAGCTGCAGGAGGCCAAGCAGCTGAAGGAACAGGTGGACGCGGTTTTACATAAGGAAGAAGTCCTGAAGGTAAGACTAAAGCCTGGGCTATATGAAGCTTACGTAGTGACAACATCTATTAAAGGAAAACTTGCAACTCTACAAGCTATGTAGCAAAAGCTTCAGGCTGACAGCGCAGGAGCAGTGACCGAGTAGACAGTCGAAGACACAAAGCAGGCGGTTGCGCAATGCACAGTCGAGGTTGCAGTCATACAAAACGAGCTGGAAGGGCTTTTCACAAAGATCTTCATGCCTACCAAGTGAATCGAGGGCGAGTCACAATGTTTGTGTTGGGGCCTTGTTGGGAACATGATCCCCCAAAGGATGATTTTGGGGCTAAAATCCCATGTTTTTGTCAAATTTTGTAATAAACTTATAAAGTCTCTACATTTGGTGGTCATAGAGTGTGAAGGTGTCATAAGTCATAAAGGGTTGTCCCCCCTTAGTTTTGTAAAGTAAAGTTGGCTATAAAAGACCTACCCATGGTCCACAGACCATGGATTGTATAAAAAGAGCTAAGCTCTAAGTAGTTTTAGAGACATCAATGTAATGGCATGGTTGAAGTAAAAGAGAGTTGTAGCTCTGAAGTAAGAAGTCTAAGTTTCGGGTCATAGCGTAGGTAGAGGCTCTACAGCTGAGTGCGTAGAGGCCTAGGGTGGAAGTCTACAACTGTGTGCACAGGGTAGATAGAGTCTGTAATGACCTGAAGATATCAATAAAAAGAAGTATTCTTCAATTTATGTGTCTTGGTTCTGAGTAACGCATCTTGTCATTTTGTGTATGAATTTCCTTTATAATTCTTATATGATGTGTGAATGAATGTAATTATGTTTGATAATTGAACACAAATAAAAATATTTGTTTACACGGGGCTAATTGTGAGTATCTAATAAGATAAGTAAGATTCTTAAGGTAACTTGACAATTTGAGCAATATGTTGCCTTAGTAGCTCGAAAGTATCTTAGTCGAAGGTTAGGGCTACTTGAAGGTCAATCATACCTTTTCATGGAGGTATTGAAGGATGGAATAGAGGGCACATCTGACAAGCCCTAGAGTGAAGAGACCTGCATGAAGGCAGGAATAGAAGGAATAATATGACATCATGACCATCTCAGGGTGCAGAAACTTGGTTCCAGCATCCCCGCATACTGCTTTAGGTGAGACTTTGGTCTGCACTCTGTGGATTGATTCCGAAAGGGCTGGTAGTGTAGGGATTTGTTTGGATAATTAACGTTGAACCTCAGTCAGGCCCCCACAACCCAACAAATGGTTCTATTGTCGGGACCAGAATCTGAATAAGAAATGTGTGATGTCGTATCACTGGAATATAACTAAGAAAGAGATAGGAGATTGGTTGGATAGGAAGATCCATGAATTTGCGACGCAGGAGAATAGAAGTTCATGATTAATAAAGGAACAATGGCTGGATAGGTACCTATACACAGAAATACACAAAATATTTTTATGCTCCTTTCTGGTTGAGCTATACGAGTGGATCGCGAAGCTAGCAGATAGCCAAGGAAGGTGGAAACTTGACGGTCCTATTGTGTGGACCCCAGAGCTAGTACAAAAATTGGAAGCATTTGTGGACAAGATCACCCATGTTGTCAATCATTTTCTTGATTGCGTCATAGGAGGATTTGTGACTAAATTTGTAGTCGACACCTCGGTCAGCTATACTTAGGCGGAGCAATGCTATTTCAAAGGACCACGAGGTAAGTACATGAAATCTTTGAATACCTCAATGAAAATTATATTGTGCTAAAAATGGGTTATGTAGCTACCTTGATGTTCAAAGCTACACGCAGCAGAAACAATTACAGAAATGAAGCAAAAAGGGTCCTGAATATAGCCCATTGATTTCACCTATACATTACGATCTCCTTAAATCTGATGATCGATTGTCTCTTTGGCTTTGGCCTGCTAAATTCCCTATTTAGCACGCTTGGATATCACGATCCCTACGTTTAAATTTTCATTGGAATGTTTAATATACCACATCAGTGCACAATCCTACAAGGCACTGACTAGAGTTGCTTTCTTTATGTTTTCATCCGTGACTCGTTGCACTTCCCATATAGCCTTTACCACGAACCAAAATTGGTCTGAATTTTCATTCCCTACTCCTTTGAACACTGAAATTTTTATCGGGCTCGCCATATTAAATTTTGGTGGTAGTGGAGGTGGTGTGGGGGAAGATGGGGGTGAAGATGGTGAAAATAGTGGTGGTGTAGGTGGGGGTGGTATGTGTGGAATTTGCTACCTTATCAGACTGATCACACTCCTTGGTGAAACTTTCGTGAGCTCTTCCTCGCTTTCTCATGGAGGTGAAATCAAGGGGCTAGACTCTAGTTCTGTGCTACCTTCATTTCGGTAGATCCTACCATTTCTCATAGCCTCAAACATCAATTTATTCACATAGCTTGCTTTTCACACAATAGCATTTTAATCCAAGTGTTCAATGATTTAACATACTTACCTCGCGGTCCTCTAAGGAAGCGTCGTTCTGCATCGCTATAGCTGACTGAAGTATTTACCATGAACTTGGTGATAAAACCTCCTATAATTTGATCATGCCAATGGTCCACAGTGCATGCGATCTTTTCTTCCAATGCTTCTAGTTTATGCACCAACTCTGGAGTCCACACAATAGATTTATCAAGCATACACCTTCCCTGACTGTCTTCTAGATTCGTGATCCACTCGTACAACTGAGAGAGGAAGAATGCAAAGAAAATTTCGTGGATTTCTATATCTAAATAGTTCTCTAACAACTCTTCCTTCGATACTTGCGAATTCATGTTTTCCTGCACCACGAACTCCTCAATTTTCCTATCCAACCACTCTTCAATTTCTTTCTTTGTTGGATTCCAGTGACACGACATCAGACATCTCTTATGCAAATCTCGGTCGCAACAACGAAACCATTTGTTGTCTTGTTGGGGCCTGACTTAGGTTCAGATGTGATTTATCCAAACAAATCCTGGCACTATTGGCCCTTTCGGCAACATTCTGCGGAGCACAGACTGAGGTCTCACCCAAAGTAGTATGGGAGGGTGCTAGAACTAGGTTTCCACACCCTGTAGATGTCTGATGAGTTCAAATGTTTCGCGATTCGACCTTGTGTGCATGTCGCTACGTGCACTTTCTCGTACGTCACAACCTAAGTTGCTACCTTTGTGCTACCCTACTCAAGGGCTGAACGTGATTATTACCAAAGTCCCTACTAGTATTCCAATGTTAGTTGATTATTTTAGCTTACTTGCATGCTTTAAGTTATACTTAACAACATAAATCATTCATATAGGTGCACACAGTAAATAAACAATATATTTGCAATTTATATCAAACATGCATCAATCCAAGAACAAATACCCAAATTGATATCAAACCTCTCTTTGTTAATCACTTCTTCGATTAAAAACTTGAATCTTCCCTACACACTTAGTTGTAGGGTCCGCGCATTCAACTGTACTAGGGCTCTCCGCACTCAGCTACAGAGACTTCTCCTACTCTATGACCCAAGACACACTTAGTCACTTAGACTCTTTCTTATCTCTACTCTATGCTTATGTCTTACACTTAGAGCCTTGCTCTATTTATACAATCCCATGGTTTGCAAACCATGGGTAGGCCTATCCAGACGACATTATATTACACCACTAGGGTAGGAAAACCTGTGACTCTATCATGCATTTCACACTCCATGCCCACAATTCGTGGAGTATTTACAATAATATTAGGTAAAAACTTTGGCTTTGAGCCCCAAAACATACCTTGGGGGATTCCATGCCTAACAAAAACGTTATAAGGAGCACTATATGTAGGACTTGTTGAAGGTCTGGGAGCTGACACAAAAGGGGCGAAAACCAGTATGTATTGGGTTCTACTCATGTTGGGTGTCATGATAGGGTTTGAAACTGGGACATGTTGGATAACAAGGTTTTCCATCAGAGGGGTGGTACTGACTATTGACCGGAGAGGTGGTGGTGGACCAAAAGTGTACACAAAAGCCCACAACCCATTAGTCGTCAATGGGATGGGAGGTGTAGGTCCAACAGAAGACATAGGAGGTACAAATGTAACCGAAATCAAGAGTGGTTCCAACGGATTCGTGATCAGAGGATTGTATGGAGGAATGAAACCTTCAGTAAAGAAATATTCTCATAAGATTGAATCGTGGGATGTCCAAACTGATTTAGTGTTAGATCTAGGAGACTGATTGCCCAAAGACAGGTAATCTAGTTCACTGGGGCTCGACAAATCCTCCACAATGAGTGGGGGAAGACCTCACAACCTCCTAGATGATGATAAGGCCCGGTTGTAGCCATGGTGGTTGATAAATTTTATCAATAGATTTTACAGTGATTTTATTGAAGTCTCGATGATAACATCTAGCACTTAAAAAATAAAAAATACACTAAATAAATCAATCAACAAGCAGAGGATATGATTCTATCTGATAACCATCGTTTGCTGGCGATGAAACCCAATATCACAATGGAGAAAAGAGAGAGTTGGAAAAATGTAAAGTTATGATTACTCTCGATCTTCATCCTAACCTCAGATCAAGGGGCCAAGTACTCTCGTGAAGATGAGTACCCTCCCAAAAACCAAAGACAGAGTAGGTTCATTTGTGTTAGGTACCAGGGTAGCCTACCCCAGCCACCTTATGTTCGTCCCTAAAAGTATAGCCACTATGGCTACCTCAAATCACAGACACTACTAGGGGGACATAGTCGTAGACAGTACGCTATGTGGGTAGGATACCTAAGTCCATGACTCAGCTTCGATATCCCCGAAGAGATCCCCATTACATAGAATAACCAAAGGAGATGTAAGCAAAGGCGAGCTACCTTCATTTACCATTCGACATTGTCTCATATTTAGCTTCACTTTTACTGGAGTGGTCCTGGATAGTATGAGTGCAGAAGGATTTCCCTCATTGATGTCACTAGTTTCGATGTATGATATTGGGAAGTTAACTCACTTGAGGGGGGTGCACCTGTAACTCCTATAGCTATGCCCTGAGGGCCCCCAACACAGTTTAGTGCTCGTGCATAAAATCTTGAAGAGCCTCATTAGTGACATTGTGAACCATATCATCGATGTCATGCAGATCACCTTCGGTTATGGTAATCGGGTCAATGGCCAATTTTGAGGCCTTGACCTTCTTCCTTGGTCTTGTGCACTCTACCATGTGTGGGGTGCTTTAGCTGTGTAGATGTGGTCCCTAGGTCCACACTCCCTTTTGTTGTTTCTCCTTCGTTTGCCTCCTGCCCTTGTGAGGACACTGCTGGGTCCTCGTCTGCCTTCGTTGTTGCTTCTTCTTTTGCATATGCTGTTACTGCTGGTTCTGTGGCCTTCTTCTGCTTAGCAACTTTTTGTGCCGCTATGAGCGCTGCCCTTACCTCAGTTGCTACTGTTTCCTTCCATCTTTTCTTGGTCAATTGTGTGACGTGCATCTTGGCATCGTCCTTCTTCTTCTGTGTTGCCGCCTTCTCAAGTTCTGCAAGATCTAGGGTGCACCATTCCAGAGGCCATGTCTCCAAGACATTAAAAATGGCATCATTAGTGGCTACAAAAGGTAGCTTTGTCCACTGCTTTTCTGAATCCTTACATGCCCTGATAAAAATGTTGTGCATATCAGCTTTAAAGTTCGCAAAACTCTGAAGAGTGTTGTACACTGTGGGAGACAAGCATGGCCTCTAATTGATACACATATGGATGCTCATCTCCATGAGCACCCAGAATATTTTGGTGTCACATATCTGTTTTCGTCCTTTGTGGCCCAGAGCAAACCATACTTCATAGTATCCAGTAATTCTCTGTCAAGGCTAGGGAATTTATTGTACTCTGGCAGTTGCCCCGCTATGAGAATTATGGATAACAGAAACCATGCATAGTGGAAGGTTTCACCCTACTCTTGGGCTTTGCGACAAATTTTCAAAAACTCCTTGCAGAGGGATTCAGACCAGTTGAACTGGACCCCCTCCATGCACTGCTCGATCAGTGTGACCACTGGCGCCGGTACCTCATTGGTGCAACACTTCCTCATAACTTTGCCAGCCAATATTTGGTTTGCTATGAGGACCCCTTTGTCCTTGATGTTGGAGATGGCGTAGCCTCTCTTCTTCTTCTCTAGTGTGTATTTCATCTTCATGGCTTCTGCAAGGACTAAGTCACTATCCTTTCCTTCGGCTATGGTTGCAGGCTCCTTTCCTTTGTAGGGGATCCAAGAAATGTGGTGAATTAGATCTACTATGATGGGGGTAGGCTCCTCTAGCCATAGATACCTATCATGCACCAGGAAAATTAGTTGCTTGATGACAATAATGGTCATGGGCATGCAGTGGAAATGGGGCACCCATAATAAGTTTAGCAGCCTGACCTTTTCCACACCACGCATCCACTTCGCAGTTCTAACGTTGTCACCACCCCTGCAATCTTTTCCTTCATGAGCTTCCCGATCTCCATGTGAGGGAACTTCTCATGTCAGTGAGGTCCCAATGTTCAAATTTCATGGTTGGCACATGGCCTAGGTGTGTGTCTTCAAACACAATGTTGTCTGGGAGGAGCAGGGTCTGGAGTGAACTCCTGGTTTCATCTAGGTCCTTCGACACTTTGGTCTTCCATTTTCGCGAAGGGACATATGTTGGCAGTTTTGTTGCAGAGCGTGTAGGTTGGATATCCTCCTCCATGCCTTCGTGTTCTTCCTCTATGATGATTAGGGCCTGCAAATCTTCATCTTCCTCATCTACTTCTATCATGACAACTTTCCCCTTCTTTGCCATCGATAGTTTGTTGCACAACAGGTTCCTGGGGGACATGTGTAGGAGGGCCATTGCTTGTTTATCTTTCTTGGGCCTTGGCATATGCGGTGATTTAGGGATCTCTACCACAACCTCGGCACCTTTTCAAACATCTTCCACCATTGGGTTTTGCGTGGCCTTGCTGGCAGTTACCTCTTCAATTCCCAAACGATCCTTAGTTGTTTTCATTGTTTCTATGCTGTATTCTATCACTTGCCAACTCAGGGGCTCAATTACCGCTCAACTCTCAATGCTTAGGGCTCTGCTCAATTACTCAATTCTGAAATGACCAAGTGTTGTTTGCTACCCGCTCTGTTAGCGCTCAAATCTATCTTAGGCTGAAGTAAGGTAAAACTCAAGGCTACATAAAACCACGCTCAGCCTCGTAGCTAGCCCTACGAGGATAGGAGAGGGCTCTCTCCGATTCAATCTCGGCAAAAGGTAAGCAATGAGGCTAAGCGTGGTTTGATGTAGCCTTGAGTTTTACCTTACTTCAGCCTAAAGTAGATTTGAGCGCTAACATACTGGCGACTCCACTAGGTTGGATTTTAGAGAGGTTGGACTCTTGGGAATAGCTTGACACTTTTGTACATATTTTATCTGCATTTTTGGCAAAGGAAAGACCAGGGTTTTGCAACACTATTTGGCATTCATGCGGCTTTATGTGTTGATGGTGTGATTCTTTCAGTATTTGCAAGTTGTTTACGTGTATCGCTTTCCTTCTCTAATCTTCTTCAATTGAGCAAATGAAGTGTTAAGGTAGAATCCATAATTTCGTTATGCTATTCCTTTAAGTTTGTTCAATTTTCCATGTTTTCATCTGTTTATGGAGAATCCTTGAAAGTTTCTTGCTCTCCTTAACCTCTCACCAGTCTGATCTATCCATTCATTTTCTTTAAAGGCATCAAAACAATCACATGTCTTGCCCCAAGTAGACCTCTGCAAAAGTTGTGCCTCATCCCCGCACCCAAAATTGCCTTTCCCTTGAATTCAACTAAACTCAAAAAAAATCAATTTCAAAATCCTTGAGCCCCAAAACATACCTTGGGGGATTCCATGCCCAACAACAACGTTATAAGGAGCACTATATGTAGGACTTGTCGAAGGTCTGGGAGCTGACACGAAAGGGGCGGAAACCAGTATGTACTGGGTTCTTCTCATGTTGGGTGTCATGATAGGGTTTGAACCTGGGACAGGTGGGATAACAAGGTTTGCCATTAGGGAGGTGGTACTGAATATTGACTGGAGAGGTGGTGGTGGACCAAAAGTGTACACAAAATCCCACGACCCATTAGTCGTCAGTGGGATGGGAGGTGTAGGTCCAACAGAAGACATAGGAGGTACAAATGTAACCAAAATCAAGAGTGGTTCCAACGGATTCATGATCAGAGGATTGTATGGAGGAATGGAACCTTCAGTAAAGAAATATTCTCATAAGATTGAATCATGGGATGTCCAAACTGATTTAGTGTTAGATCTAGGAGACTGATTGCCCAAAGACTGGTAATCTAGTTCACTGGGGCTCGACAGATCCTCCACAATGAGTGGGGGAAGACCTCACAACCTCCTAGATGATGATAAGGCCCGGTTGTAGCCATGGTGGCTGATAAATTTTATCAATAGATTTTACAGTTATTTTATTGAAGTCTCGGTGATAACATCTAGCACTTAAAAAATAAAAAATACACTAAATAAATCAATCAACAAGCAGAGGATATGATTCTATCTGATGACCATCGTTTGCTGGTGATGAAACCCAATATCGCAATGGATAAAAGAGAGAGTTGGCCAAATGTATAGTTATGATTACTCTCGATCTTCATCTGAACCTTAGATCAAGGGGCCAAGTACTCTCGTGAAGATGAGCACCCTCCCAAAAACCAAAGACAGAGTAGGTTCATTTGTGCTAAGTACTAGGGTAGCCTACCCCAGCCACCTTGTGTTTGTCCCTAAAAGTATAGCCACTATGGTTACCTCAAATCACAGACACTACTAGGGGGACATAGTCGTAGACAGTACGCTGTGTGGGTAGGATACCTAAGTCCCTGACTCAGCTTTGATATCCCCGAAGAGATCCCCATTACACAGAATAACCAAAGGAGATGTAAGCAAAGGCAGGCTACCTTCATTTACCATTCGACATTGTCTCATATTTAGCTTCACTTTTACTGGAGTGGTCCTAGATAGTATGAGTGCAAAAGGATTTCCCTCATTGATGTCACTAGTTTCGATGTATGATATTGGGCAGTTAACTCACGACTTCTTAAACCAAGATCCTAGCCTAAAATAATGTGTGTTTACTCTAAAAAGAGTTGCTAATTTGTTTCATTAGGTAAATTTTAAATGTACTTGATTAGAGTCTTCGGTAGGGGTGTTGACATATGAAGTTATATGGGACTCTCACTCAAATCATGCAAAATCAATTTTTGTAAATTTCACTTTCGATGAAGAAGTTGCTTCTACAAAGGGAGAGTCATTTATACGTCAATATATATACCATGCATATAGTTCAACAAAAAATTAGAACAACTGACAGAACTAACAATGCTCACTAACAACTTTTGAAACCAAATAATGTAGATCTAACCAACTAAACAGAAAACTATAAAGCACTCAAAAACAAGGTTGTGGGGATCAGCTCTAGGGCCGAGCACTGAGAATAGGGTTTTGTATAGTCTTCAGTGGTCAGAAAAGAGATCAAGAAGTATAGGAAGTCCTGGAAGAAAGAGAGATATAGGAACTTTGGTAGAAAACCGGGAACTAAGTGTAGTCCCCAGCGGAGTTTCCAATTTTGCTATAGGGATTAATGCATGTATTTTTGGTGATATAGAAACCCTCAAGGATCTTACTGGGATCCTTGGCAAACTATCATATTAGCTGCAGGTGTTGCAAATATGCATGCATATCTATGTTAAACCAATGAGAATCAAAGTAGGAAGAAGGACTTATTACCTCAATTCATGATGTGGTGTTGCTGGAGAGTGCAAAGTAGCAAGGTGGAAGGCCCCTTAGCTAGCTCTAGATCAAAACCTGCACATAGATAAGACAAGCTTAATATCACAACATATAACTTTGATGAAAAATGCATCAACCTATAAAGATATCTAATTACATGTATCTAAGCCACTCATAATAACGACATTGCATAAATATGTAAACAAATTACACTACCAACATCACAGAGTGGACAACACAATTTTAGTTCTATATTAATGTAGAAAAGAGTGATTACAACCATTGGTTGTATTAGCCTTCTCTTACTCCTCCATCTCCTCTCTCTCTCTCCCTTCTTAACCTCTCGCTATGACTTAGTCAGAGAGTAGTCTCGACAGTCAAATAGGAAATCCTTTCATATGTTTCGACCTCTTCCACAATGGTCCTAACCTATCATATATAGCATGAGAAGATAAGCCTTGCCAAATACCTCAAAAGTTCCATTAGATGAAAGAAGCAATGTTTCCATGCCTTTTTTCTTTTTCTCGTTTGTAAAATCCATTAGGAATTAGTAATTCCTCCGAACATGTTATTGGCTTGTTAGGGCCTGACCAAGGTTTAGAGGTTATTTAGCCAAACAAATCCTAGTACTACTAGCCCTTTAGGAAACAATCCATGGAGCATTTACTGAGGTCTCAACTGAAGTAGTATGGGAGCATGCTAGAACCAAGTTTCTACACCCTGGATATGTCTGAGGAGTTCAAGTGGTCCACAGTTCGACCCTGTGCGTCCATCGCTACATGCATTTACTCGTATCTCACAGCCTGAGATGTTGCCTTCGCTGAACCCTACTCATGGGCCAAACGTTGTTATTACCCAATTCCCTACTAGTGCCCCACAGTTAGTTGATTAAATTAGCCTACTTGTATGAGTTAAGTTATACTTAACAATATAAATCATTCATACCAGTGCACGCAATAAATAAACAATATATTTTCAATTGATATCAAACATGTAATAACTCAAGAACATATACACCGAATTTGGATAAAACTTCTCTTTATTATTCTCTTCCTCGGTTACAGACTCAACTCCTCCCCATATACTCAGCTGCAAGGATTCACGCACTCAGCTACAAAATACTAGGCCTCTGTGCACTTAGTTTCAGAGCCTTCTCCTACCCTACAACCCAAGACACACTTTACACTTACGACTCAATCCCTTAGACTTCTTCTTCCTTAGTTATCTTTTACACTTAGAGACTCACTCTATTTATACAATCCCATGGTCCGTGGACCATGGGTAGGCCGACATTAAATTACAAGACTAGGGTGGACAACCCTATGACTATAACATACTTACGCGCTCACAATTCATGGGAATTTACAACATCACTCGGTCAAAAAATGGGCTTTGAGCCCCAAAACATGCCTCAGGGAGATTCCATGCCCAACAGGCCCCCAGCACAAACATTGTGACTTGCCCTCGAGTCACTCTGTTAGCGCAGCGATCTTGGCACTGAGTTCCTCCAAATGTCCCAAACTATGCTGCTGTTAGCAACACACTGAGCCGCTGCTTGCTGAATCTGTTGCATCCTTTGTTCTGAGACCTCTATGTTTGGGGCACTTCTCTGCATTAATATGTGCATCCCCTATATGTGTGCAAGCTTTCCTTCGATTTTTGTTGTGATAGTGAAAGCCTCATTGATCCATGACTAGACGCACGCCTTGAGAACTCCCTCATTATGTCACACCATGTCCATCTACTCCTTCAGTACCTTAGCTTGCCGCATCCTCGCAAGCCGCTGAGTGAGGACTACTATTTGCGTAGTTCCTTGAACACTGTCGTATTGCTAATGAAGTTCTCTCACCTCTGTCTCCAAGCACTAGATCTTGGAGTCCTCCTATAAAGTTGTAAGGACCTCAAGTGCTTGCTCTAAAAAAGTGGTATAGTCTTGCACTACACTTCCAATTTCTTCCAATCCTACTGTGATAGCTTTAGAGTGTTGTTCTCGGACCTCTGGGGGAATGGAAGGTTGTGCCTTTAACCATAGATCGGCGATTTGAAGATTCAGGTGTAGCTGAACCTTGGTCATTTCTTCTCTACCCTCATGGACTCTAGTTTCCAACCTGTGGATATGCACCTCTACTGGTAGATCTACTGAGATGGACAACTTTGGGACGCCTCAGTAAGAATCATCTACCACTTGGACCAACTATTGATTTTGCGACACCAATTTGTCACACTACAAGCTAAGCTATTCCATGTTTATCTTTTGCTTGCTAAGAACTTGGATTGCATGGCTCTCCTTAGCACGTAGCTCTGTCATTATCCCATCTTGTAGTAGATGCAGTGTCTCACATGGAAGGATAGCCAAATTAAGGCCAAGGCCTTTGATCATGTTAACCACAAATCTATTAATATCGTTCACTACTACTAGGGTCCCTTTCGGTAACACTATTGTGTTTTCCATTCATGCACACAACATCTATTTTGTTGCCAAGGATCCTATTGCGAGGTGGGTGGAAAGGGTACCCACTTGAGGGGGACGCACCTGTAACTCCTGTAGCTATGCCTTGAGGGCCCCCGACACATTTTAGTTCTCATGCATAAAATCTTGAAGAGCCTCATTAGTGACATTGTGAACCATATCGCCGATGTCATGCAGATCGCCTTTGGTTATGGTAATCGGGTCAGTGGCCAATTTTGAGGCCTTGACCTTCTTCCTTGGTCCTGCGCACTCTGCCATGTGTGGGGTGCTTTAGCTGTGTAGATGCGGTCCCCAGGTCCACACTCCCTTTTGTTGTTTCTCCTTCTTCTGCCTCCTGCCCTTGTGAGGACACTGCTTGGTCCTCGTCTGCCTTCATTGTTGCTTCTTCTTCTGCATACGCTGCTACTGCTGGTTCTGTGGCCTTCTTCTGCTTGGCAGCTTTTTGTGTCGCTACGTGCGCTGCCCTTACCTCAGTTGCTACTATTTCCTTCCATCTTTTCTTGGTCAATTGTGTGATGTGCAGCTTGGCATAGTCCTTCTTCTTCTGTGCTGCCGCCTTCTCAAGTTCTTCAAGATATAGGGTGCACCATTCCAGAGGCCATGTCTCCAAGACATTAAAAATGGCATCGTTAGTGGCTACAAAAGGTAGCTTTGTTCACTACTTTTTTGAATCCTTACATGCCCTGATAAAAATGTTGTGCATATCAGCTTTAAAGTTTGCAAAACTCTGTAGACTGTTGTACACTGTGGGAGACAAGCATGGCCTCTAATTGATACACATCTGGATGCTCATCTCCATGAAAACCTAGAATATTTTGGTGTCACATATCTGTTTTGCATCCTTTGTGGCCCAGAGACAAGCGTACTTCATAGTATCCAATAATTCTCTGTCAATGCTAGGGAATTTATTGTACTCTGGAAATTTCCCCGCTACGAGAATTATGGATAACAACAACCATGCATAGTGGAAGGTTTCACCCTGCTCTTGGGCTTTGCGACAAATTTTCAAAAACTCCTTGCAGAGGAATTCAGACCAGTTGAACTGGACCACCTCCGTGCACTGCTCGATCAGTGTGACCACTGATGTTGGTACCTCATTGGTGCAACACTTCCTCATAACTTTGCCAGCAAATATTTGGTTTGCTATGAGGACCCCTTTGTCCTTGATGTTGGAGATGGCGTAGCCTCTCTTCTTCTTCTCTAGTGTGTATTTCATCTTCATGGCTTCTGCAAGGACTAAGTCACTACCCTTTCCTTCGGCTGTGGTTGCAGGGTCCTTTCCTTTGTAGGGGATCCACGATATGTGGTGAATTAGATCTACTATGATGGGGATAGGATCCTCTAGCCATAGATACCCATCATGTACCAGGAAAATTAGTTGCTTGGTGATAATAATGGTTATGGGCATGTAGTGGAAATGGGGCACCCATAATAAGTTCAGCAGCCTGACCTTTTCCACACCACGCATCCACTTCGTGGTTCTAACGTTGTCACCACCCCTGCAATGTTCTGCTTCATGAGGTTCCCGGTCTCCATGTGAAGGAACTTCTCACACCAGCGAGGTCCTAATGTTCAAATTTCATGGTTGGAATGTGGCCTAGGTGCGTGTCTTCAAACACAATGTTGTCTGGGAGGAGCAGGGTCTGGAGTGAACTCTTGGTTTCATCTAGGTCCTTCGACACTTTGGTCTTCCATTTTTGCGAAGGGACATATGCGGGCAGTTTTGTTGCAGAGGGTGTAGGTTGGATATCCTCCTCCATGCCTTCCTGTTCTTCCTCTATGATGATTAGGGCCTGCAAATCTTCATCTTCCTCATCTATTTCTATCATGACAGCTTTCCCCTTCTTTGCCATCGATAGTTTGTTGCACAACAGGTTCTTGGGGGACATGCGTAGGAGGACCATTGCTTGTTTATCTTTCTTGGGCCTTGGCGTATGCAGTGATTTAGGGATCTCTACCACAACCTCGGCACCGGTTCGAACATCTTCCACCATTGGGTTTTGTGTGGCCTCGCCGGCAGTTACCTCTTCAATTCCCAAACGATCCTTAGTTGTTGTCATTGTTTCTATGTTGTATTCTATCACTTGCAAACTCAGGGGCTCAATTATCGCTCAACTCTCAATGCTCAGGGATCTACTCAATTACTCAATTCTCAAATGACCAAGTGTTGTTTGCTACTCACTCTGTTAGCACTCAAATCTACCTTAGGCTGAAGTAAGGTGAAACTCAAGGCTACATCAAACCACGCTCAGCCTCGTAGCTAGCCCTATGAGGATAGGAGAGGGCTCTCTCCGAGTCAATCTCGGCAAAAGGTAAGCAATGAGGTTGAGCATGGTTTGATGTAGCCTTGAGTTTTACCTTACTTCAGCGTAGATTTGAGCGCTAACATACTGGTGACTCCACTGGGTTGGATTTTGGAGAGGTTGGACTCTTGGGAATAACTTGACACTTTTGTACATATTTTATCTACATTTTTGGCAAAGGAAAGACCAGGGTTTTGCAGCACTATTTTGGATTCATGTGGCTTTATGTGTTGATGGTGTGCTTCTTTTAGTATTTGTAAGTTGTTTAAGTGTATCGCTTTCCTTCTCTAACCTTCTGCAATTGAACAAATTAAGTGTTAAGGTAGAATCCATAATTTCGCTATGCTCTGCCTTTAAGTTTGTTCAATTTTCCATGTTTTCATCTGTTTATGGAGAATCCTTGAAAATTTCTTGCTCTCCTTAACCTCTCACCAGTCAGATCTATCCATTCATTCTCTTTAAAGGCATCAAATCGATCGGCTGTCTTGCCCCAAGTAGACCTCTGCAAAAGCCGTGCCTCATCCCCGCACCCAAAATTGCCTTTCCCTTGAATTCAACTAAACTCCAAACAAATCAATTTCAAAATCCTTGTACTTCATACGTAACCTAAAATTAGTCATCAATTTAGTCATCTCGAGCCTCATTGCTTACATTTTGTTGAGATTGACTCGGAGAGAGCCCTCTCCTGTCCTCGCAGGGCTAGCTACGAGGCTGAGCGTGGTTTGATGTAGCCTTGATTTTTACCTTACTTCAGCCTAAGGTAGATTTGAGTGCTAACATGCTCCATTTGGCCTCAAGTCAAGCATCTCATCATGAATAGTGACTTCAACGATCACTTTCCGGCCAACCCATGCAACAACGCAGCCGTCTGTGCATGGTTGCAGATGCTGTGACACTCTGCTTCTGCGTGCATCCCTAATACCGTGTAGCTCTCAGCCAGAATATTTTATAGTCCCCTGGTTTCTTTCAACTACCTAGAGCACTAAGAATATCCTTCCCTTGGCTAGTCAAGTGGTCGTACCACCCATGTGGAGCGCCCTCCTATCCTCCATCATGGTTCTTAGCGAATCCCCACCTTCTATTGTTTTGTCAGCCTCACGCACTTCACCATTTGCATTGTGCTACCATGGTTACTACACTTACTGATATGCAGTCCAAGCCAAGGTAGCAGACTAACCAATTCACGGAAATAGTGCTCAAACTTGTCAGTATGATTGTACACACCTTGCCTTACCATCCTAGGTTCTTTGATGAAAAACGCTTCCTTTATCTCATCCTCTAGCTTCTTAACCTCTACGTCCATCATAGCACTTTTCTCCCTTAGCCATACCCTGTCTTTTTCAAGTTCGCAAAGTCTAAGGTTTCCCTGTCGGATTTCTTCCTCAAGTATTATTTGTTCTATTTCTTGAGGCAATTTGATTCCTTTGTTTCAGGCTTCTCGGACTGTCGTATCTACAGGTGTTGCTATGCATGGACTAGGCTTCACATGCTCCACAGGGATTACATCCCCTACTCCATATTTCAGCTTCGTAAGTGCTTTTGCAATCATGGTTTTGCACATGGTCCTATAACCCCATAGAATCTTTGGTACGCATAGGTCCCAGTCAGTGCATCTCACATGGTGGACCGTGTTCAACACTTCATACACCTTGTCAAATGCTTCCCCATGGATAATCATTGGAATTCTTGGTCTTATCATACTTCATCGTTTGTACCCTTATCTTTCTCGCTCCTGCTTGTTGTTCCTATTTACTATTGTGAGGACAGTGTGCATTTGTGCAAGTTGCATACCATACGACTGTACCCATCTAGAGAGGCGAGCGTGTAGGTTGTTTTGTCCCTCATACCCGGCTTCCATCCCAATCTGAGGCTTTCCAGATTGTATGAGCATCATCCTTATGCTTTCGTGCTAGTCCTCAAAATATTTCTAATGCGTACCCCACCACCTTGCGAGCGTAGCGTGTAGTGCCCATTTCAAAGCATCGAAACGTTGTTGTTCCAGTACTTCACTTTCAAATTTGTTTAGGAATCCACCACTGTCAACCCGTCATACATAGGCAGATTCCTTGCCTCTATGGTCACGTAGCGTAGTGATCTTACCATCATGTTGCAATTGAGCGTTGTTACCTCGTGTAACTATTTCTGCTGTCGTTCTATTTCCTCATCTAAATCTGATATGCAGGAGATTTTTCACTCCCATGAAATCCTACCATCCACTGTAGGATTCACCCAATCCTATTCCCAAGTGGTTATCTCATAGATACAATCTAGATCATTGTCGTTGTCGTCGTTGTGCATTGGCTCTATGTAGCACGATCCTTCTGCAGGGTCTTGTTATGTACCTATAATACTAGTGATTACCCCATTACTATTGTAGTTGTATCCCTTATTAATATTTTTGAGCCCCTATTGTCCCCATATTTTTATTACTGTGCCCTGTAGAATCCCTCTATTGTTATTTTTATGGCTTTATATTATTATTGTTAAGTCGGCTGGGTTATATTGTGACTCCATAAACTCCTATATATAGAAAGGATGTTTTGTCATTTGAATCATCCAAGAATTTTTCATTTGTGTAATGTAGAGGATGTTGCCCCCTCAAAGAGGCTGAATTCTAAGGTGTTGATCTCTCTTTTATTTCTTTTTGTGAGCTGGTTTCATAACATTTGGTATCATAGCTTTGGATTCTAGGGTTTCACTGCTCCAAATAGGTCATCATGGCATTTTCGCTATAACTTTCTTTCTATGACGTTTCAAAAGTGAAAAAAACCCATTTGAGACGAAATCACACTAAACGTTGGGTCCAAATTTTAGAGCATTTTGCACTATATTTGCGGAGATATGATCTGAGGAAGTGGGTCTTTTTGCAGACTCCTAAATTACATTCCAAACAGGTGACCTGGGGAAAATTGTCATAACTTTCTCTCTAAGCATCGGATTGAAATTTTGTAAGAAGGTACAGAAAGGGGACAGACTATAGTTTCTTGTATATATTTTTTAGTGCCATAGGTTTAAACAGTGACACGTGGCACTTCATACAAGTTCGCTCTTCTGGAAATGTCTATAATCAGGTCATCTTGGGAGATTGTGCATAACTCTTTCTTGGAGAATCCAATTTGGATCAGACTGGTGGCATTGGAAAGAGGACGCAGAGGAATACTATAAATCGTAATTTTAGAACTGGATGATCTAAAATTACAAAGATACATTAGATTTAATATCAAGCTCCTACAAAGTGAAAAAAAGTAGTTTTTTAAAAAAAATTCTTAAGCTTGGTTTGAAAAATTATTTTTAAGGAATTCAAAGGGAATAGTAAAGCATTATTATCAGTAATTGATGCCCCGAGGAAAGAAAATGAAAACATCTAGTAAGCAACCTAAAAGATCTAGCATGAATCATGACGAAGAGGAAGAAATGCAACATGATATATCAAAATTACGAGACCAAGTGCAACAAGTGTCACTTGCACAAAAAGTAACAAATTCTAAGATGAAAGATGTAGAAGCTAAGATGGATGGTTTAAAGAAAGGTGTAGAAGCTAAGATGGATTGTTTAAAGAAAGGTGTAGAAGCTAATATGGATGGCATGGAAGCTCAGATGAATGGCATGGACGCTAAAATGGATGGCATGGATGATAAGATGGAAGAATTGAAGATAAATATGAATAAGTTGC